>JAQISU010000360.1:2420000-2685780 GCA_029339505.1 Unio delphinus
CGTAAATTTAAATATTATCATAAGATTGATTAATTATTATATTTTTGTGTTATTTTCAGATGTAGTCGATGATGAAAGATCGATATCCCTGTTTAAGTCTTGACACGTTTGCGCCTCTGAAGTTTTCATACCATTAGATTCAGTGACGATGAGATACAAAAACTTTTACTAAAATTCAAAGTGAGTTTAGTACGGACATATTTCAGTATTGGCATGTCGTTTGCAGCACAGCTTCAGCGAAGTATGTGTTGGAAACGAAAACTGCAGAAATGTTGGTTCCACAAATATACTAAATGCAATATAAAGTTGTAGAGAAGAAGGTTTCCAGCTGCATACATATCAACATTGTCTCCTGTAATACAATCTGTGTGCACGAAAAGCCCACATATATTTTGTATTTTGGGGCTTCAATGTAAGATTCAAATAATTTGATACACAGTGTCAAGAGGTGGAAGAATCATGGCTACTACATCATACATTGAAAATTTCACGAACACTCCAATGAACGTTTCAAGTTTTACAGAATATCTCTCAACAACTATGGATGTGTCAGATATAAGCACATGGGATGCCAATGAAGTGGTACCCACCTCCATGTCGCCGCCATCACGTCTCCAATTATTTAGTGAGGAGTACGCCAAGGTTCATGGCTATATCAGTGTTTGTGTTTGTGCTTTTGGAATTCTGGCCAATATCGCCAACATTGTCATTCTCACGCGAAAAAATATGGTATCCTCCACAAATGTGATACTTACCTGGCTAGCTGTGGCAGACCTATTTACAATGTTGGATTATTTTCCATTTGCAATGCATTTCTATATCCTTAAGGACAAGGATTTAAACTTTCCTGAGACCCGCGGATATGGCTGGATGGTATATCTATTATTTCACGCCAACTTTAGTATTGTCTGTCACACTGTTGCAATTTGGCTGACAATTGTCCTGGCTACATTCCGATTTATCTATATATGGTTTCCAGCTAAAGGAGGGACATACTGCACCGTCCAACGGGCAATGCATATTTCTTCTATCTGTGTCGTCACCACTGTCTGCCTATGTATCCCTAATTTTGTCATTAATAACATGGCACCTTACCAGAAGAACATGGATAATTCATCTAGTAATCAAACAGAACCAGATACAGTATATATGCTTCATTACAGAAGCGGTGGCGTATATGATGTCATCGATACCATGAATAAGATGATTCAAGCCATTATTTTCAAGATTATTCCGTGCTGCCTGTTAACTATTCTGACGGTGTTGCTAATTACTGCGATGCATAAAGCTTACAAGAAACGAATGGCGCTTAAGAATCAAGGAAAACGAAAAGAATCTGACAAACATGGCGAGAATAACCGCACAACTGGAATGCTTTTGGCCGTAGTTGTTCTTTTCCTTATTACGGAATTGCCTCAGGGAATTCTGACCATTCTCTCCCTTGTAATGGACAAATTTTTCATGGAGGTATATATGCCTCTCGGAGACCTACTGGATATCATGGCATTGTGTAACAATGCAATAAATTTTGTCCTATATTGTAGTATGAGTCGACAGTTCAGAGAAACATTTATTAAGGTATTTTGCAGATGTTACCCTACGTCAGGTCCTGGCTGGATGAAAATGAAAGTAGTTAGAGCTACAGAGAATGGTGGGTCAACTATAATAGAGCACAGCCAAACACACGTTTAACAAGATAAAAGCTACTTCGATTAGATGTAGTCAACATTATTTGGTCATCTACTAACATAATTTCTTCAATAATCAAATGGAGGACGGTATTTTTCTATATGAAAAATGGAAATGTATGCAGTTTCAAAATTTTCCTGCAATGAAAACGGATTACGTGATGTAGTACATAGTTTGTACTGTAAGAATCGAAATTATTCAGTCGTGAAATGTATATCGCATGAACATAGAACTACACACATTTAAAGACAAATTCAGTTTAACTATCACTATGTGTGCTACGATCAAAACAATAGTATATGTTCACGCTCTTTACCAATATTACCTGTAAATAGATTCATGCGACGTTTACGTATTTGATTTGTTTCGTTCAAAGGTCCTCAAATGATGCATGTGCTGACGTATTATGACATTTATAATAGTTGTAACATATTTTCATATTATATAGCCACTTTGTAATGTTTAAATTACTTCAGGCAGTAAATGTCCAGGTATATACAGCTGTTACCAATAAACAATGGAATACAATAGGTAATGCAATTAGTTTTTCCCAACTATATAGTTTGAATTATATTTACAAAAGGTCGCAACATACATGGAATTGATTTAATCTAAACAATTATAACTGCTTAATATTCATACACAATGTATTAGCGAAAGCCATTGGTGAAAATCAGCTCTACTTTCGTATCACTGGTCGCTGCCTGTGATAATATTTTCTCGATTATTACGAATCTTCATAAACATTGTTAACCAATAACTTCAAGCGCGGTTGAACTATTCTAGCAATGTTGACAAAGCATCGTCTTGCATTGCGTTTAAAATAACCAATTATAGTTTTTCTTCCATCAAATGCCGCTCGTTGCTTGAAAAAAAGACACTTATGTTAGTGTTTAAGTTGTTGTCACATTGTGTGATGATGCATTCTTGGTTATAGATATAGCTTAAATATCCACGAACTATTATCGAAGACAGTCACGTGACACAAGTGAGTAAAGCATGATATTGTGTGTATTGTGACACAATGAAGCGCATTAGACTTTATAGAACATCGCATTAGAGTCACACTGATAATAGTATTGAGAGCATATCAACCTGTATTTATTACTTAACTTTGTTATGTCTTGGGAAGTTCCCATAGTAATTTTGGATCTTTGGAGTCTTTTATATGTGAGAGGTTAATCATAGGCTAACAAGGCTATTACCTTCGGCTGTTATATTTCAAATATATGTTATAGGCCCAGCTTTAGACGAACTATTCCATACTGTATATCAATTAAGGGACCGTCCCTTCTGTAGGCTGTTGGCTCCTGAAAGCATTAATCCAGAACTGATCTTTTGATGAGTTGAACACAAGCATTACTCATCATAATTCATCATGTTACAATACTAACCTTTTATTTAGCAATGAAACAAATACTAGACGTTTGGTACTTGAATGTCAGTATGGTCCTGAAGGTACATTTACTAAGACTAAACTAAATATTAATTATCAATTTAATACTAAAAAAATTCATTCCTAATTGTTGCACGTACCTTAATTCAATAAAAAAAATTCCAGATTAAAATTATTGATCACTGTCGACTTTTAAATTGGTAAATGACTTTTAAATGGGTAAAATAAGAGTAGATCGGGTTTATCATATCGAATAACAGGTTATATGACTTTTTTGTAGTTGGGACATCTAGCGCCGGATGTTTAATCAGAATTGTACCGGTTTTGAGTAATAGCCTTATCAGAGAATATAGATGAATGACAGCCCCAGGAAAGTGTATAATTGTCATAAGAGATATAAGGTGTGCGCCGTCAGATTCTATGAAATGACACCCATTACTTAAATAGTCTGTTCTTAATACCTATTTGACCTGTATATTTATTTTTAACTGTCATTTGATTGGCCTAGAACTGGGACCAACGGCTTTTTTTAGCAGCGATAAGTTTTCTCTTAAGGTGCGACCACTTATTAAAGTAAAACCAGTTATTTTTCACTTTGCTTTTCAAGTATGTTTCTAGACAGTTTGTAGAAAGATACCTTCGTGTGTCGGAAATTATAGATGTTTTTGTTGTTATCTGTTACTATAGTCAGATAACTGCCTTTTATGCATCCCGAGGATGACTTGTCCTGACCTTGTGGTGTGCATTTTGGATTCGAGAATCGAAAGTCCTGGCCTAGTAATAAATAGCACGAGTTCGAGAACAGAATGTCCTGGCCTAGTAGTATATAGCCCGAGTTCGAGAATCGAAAGTCATGACCTAGTAGTATATAGTATGAATTCTGAAACTGACAGTCCTGTCCTAGTAGTACATATCATGAATTTGAACTGTGATTCATATGAAAATAAGGTATCGTAATCTCATTAATATATGCGTTACCATTACGCTGTCACTAATATTAAGTGACTATCGCGTTTAGTTTGTACGTATGTTATTGATATTCCCATAATAAAACTTACTTCTCAGCCGGTATCAAAGAGATTCTAGCCCTATTTAACGTCGTTCGCTAAGGTATCATTCGACATCGCTAAGGTATCATTCGACATCATTGAAGATTACAACACTTGCACTTCTATTTGCAGAACAAAATATTGAGCATTTAGAATGGGAACAATTATCTCATGATCGCATACTACGTTATATGCATCTTTATGAGTTTGCCGATCCATTTGTCAGGTAACTATTGAGTTTATTCCTATAATTAGACATTTGTAAAGAAAACTTTATCCCCTTCTGCAAACGTAACCAAAAAGATCTTCGTACCTTGTTTGTGCTGTCCGTACTCAAACAGCGCATTTAAGTACTGTTGACCTGACTGTGGCATACTTTCGAGTCTAACCTTTGGAAAGTTTAAATGCGAAAGCGAAGAGAGCGTTTTTGTTAGTTATCGAAATCGGTGTGGTATAACGGAAACGCATATGCTTCCATCTGTCATATATCGTGGTGGGTTTGTTTCTCGAAGGGAATATTTAGTACATGTAAGCATTGCAAATATGCCAGATACGAAACTAATTCACATCCAAATTTATTGGATGTCTTACGGTATATATATATATATATATATATATATATATATATATATATATATATATATATATATATATATTTATATCAAATTGCAAGATCAACATACCATTAGAAATCTGATCTCTGAAGCCAAGCAAAGGCGATCTTATCGACAGTAATTAGACTATTTTGACGAATCAGATCGCGTAATTTTAATGATTCACATCTTCAAGGGGGATAAATAAAAAAGGATTACGCCTTGTAACCATACCGTTTTGTAAAGACAGCATTTTATTCCAGAATAGCGATTCCTTGTACTGGGAACAATATTTCTAGTCAAACGCGTTTAAACCTGCAACAACTATTCTGACTACCAATGTAGCTACAATTTGAATTGATAATGTGCTTGCTTAAGGCGAGAGTGGCAATTAATTTTAAAGATGAAAACACTGTATGAAATAGTTTCATTATATGTGTGCATATCGTTGCATAGCATGATTTACACACAAAAAAACATCAGATTAATTAAAACCGCTGGTCATTAACGAGAGTTACATTACCCTTTCAGATTATGACATCAAGAATAACAAGTATATCAAAGGCTCTAATCATGCCACTTATAATTTGATGAAAAATTGAAATTTGTTAAAAAATTTATTACAGCCACAAAGATTGTCAAATTAAGAACATAAATTGTATTGAAACCTTCGGTCAGTGGAATATGGGATCTAATCATGCCAATTATAATTTGCTGACAAATTTAAATTTGTTAATTATTTTATTACAGCCACAGAGATTGTCAAATTAAGAATTTAAATTGTGTTAAAACCATTGGTCAGTGGATGATGCCTAAACGGCAGTTGAACCGCAATATCGTTATTTTTATCTTTATTGGTCTTTCAAAGTCTTGACTATTGCTTTACTTAATTACATCTGAAATTCATTGATTCATTGATGCATTGATCAATATCGTAGCTTGATATTGGTTACTTTATATCAATACATTTATACAACCAACTACTTGTTGTAATGTAAAAGATATCGTATTAATATAACACACGTTAGGTCGCAATTCGCATCATCATACCGTTCAAGGAATAACATGCTTGTGGCTTTTTGTAGCTTGTTATATTACTTTTGTTTGTGAGAGAGAGAGAGAGAGAGAGAGAGAGAGAGAGAGAGAGACAGAGAGAGAGAGAGAGAGAGAGAGAGAGAAAGAGAGAGAGAGAGAGTGAGAGAGAGAGAGAGACAGGCAGACAGACAGAGACAGACAGAGACAGAAATGTTGAGAATGGCGATGGTGAAAAGATGATATGATTTCGCGGCAAATTCCCTCATATATTTCCATGTTTGCTGCTATGTTTATGAAAACTATTGAAAGTTAAGATGATAATTCTTCACAGGCATATAAGCGTATTGAGAATAGGGAACATAGATGTCATAAGCTTATCGTGCATATGTTAAATACGAGAACCAATGATAAGGTATTGTCTTGTACATCGTTATGTTTCTGTTCGTTTAAAATGTAGTTTTTTTGTGATTATCACCATTATTTGCAACTAACATAGTTGTTTTGTGATTATCATTTAACACGAGTGCCATAAACCAATATAAACACTTTTAGGCCATAACATAATTACCAATAAAGGTATGTGTAATGTTTAGAAAGATCATTGAAACATAAAGGAAGTAAGAACACAATGACGTTCGAATGAGATCGTTCACACGATGATCATACCTCTCCTACATTCGAACAATGTGGGGACTAATTGGAAACCGTTATTCCGGTTGTAACATAAAGGGGCAAAGTTTGTTGATGTTACTTTCATTATGCTTCATCAATACATTATGCTTTCAATTCAATAATGCTAGTTAATGTATTTATAAGTCAATATATATTTGTTAGCATCTAGCTATAGAGTTTCAAACAGTGCCTTTCTATTCTGCATTATAAAGATATTAAGAAAGCTTGTTATGTGCTGTTAACATAAATATATGTGCTATTCTAATAGAGTAAGACAAATAAACACATACATACATACATACATACATACATACATACATACATACATACATACATACATACATACATACATACGCTTGACATCAATAAAGAACGTCATTCATACTCGTGTGACATAATGTTAGCTTAATGTTGAGGGAGAAATTCTCAAAAAGAAATACTTACTTTAAAGAAACATGATTTGTGAATATTGCGAATATTAAATAACAATAAAAATGTCTTGCGCACAATAAACAGTTGCCTCTGTTGTTTTTTTCTTATTGAAACAAATATCGGATTATAAAAGGTTACAGATGCATTGCTATTACAATGAACCATTCTGTATCTCCAATAATGCAGAAACCAGTACAGTTCATCGAATGTTAAAAAAATTAATAAATACATGTCGTACACAGCGTTCCGATTTGAAAAACAAATGATGAAACAGCTTTAGATAATATGGTGCGTGCTGATTAAGCATAGACCTTTTCAGGAGGTAGTGAAAACAGTTATGTGAATTTTGACAATTACTGTCAGCGATCATCTTAAAAATCTTAAAATACTTTCCTTCAGTCGGATCCCCTAGCAGCACGAATACCTGACAAATATCCATATTAGAATTGAAATACTTTACAGCAATCGCGTGTGGCTTCGACTATAGGCGTATGTTCGCACATATGATTGTATCTCGATATGGTTATCAAGTTGTATATTATTTAATGACATGAACATAACATTTCAGTTGTCTCTTCTTGACAGTGATCAGGATGTCTTCATAATGGCCTACTTTATTCCGATGGTTTTACGCACTTAAATTCTGATGTCGTCCATGTAAGAGATGCCAAGGATGGTTTTGTAGCATCTCATTCCTAGTGCCGGGATTATTCGCTGTGATTCTGCAGTCACCGTCCAGGCCTCACATGAATATAATTAAGATAGAGATGACTAGTGCTCTCAATAGTCCGGTTTTAGTTTTCAGACAGATATTCTTGTCTGTCCAGATGGGTTACCCCCCCCCCCAATGAACGAATCTTAGAACTTAAAATGACAAATTTAAATCTAGCAAACAAACAATAAAAAGAAATATAAATGACTTATATCAAATATACGTAACAATATATATATATATATATATATATATATATATATATATATATATATATATATATATATATATATATATATATATATGTGTGTATATTAACAGAACTCTTAACAGAGACCACTGTGTCCTTGTTTCTAATTTCAATGGGTAATTCGTTCAACATCTCCGGGCCCTGTTATGCAAAAGAACATTGTCCATATGACTTCGTTTGCATAGTGGGAGCAATGAGTATACGATTGTCGGAAGAGGAGCGGAAGTATCTTGCTGGTGTATACACATAAGGATGTTTGACAGACGTCTGTCAGTGAAAGGTAGCACAGAGGACACATTTTGTGTTTGATTATGTATCGAATACATAGCCAGTGTAGGGTACAGAGCAGTGGTGAGATGTGCTCTGATCGAGGTACTCTAAAGATCATTCAAGCAGCTGTGAGTTGAACTTTGTGAAGTTTCTGGAGTAGATGTTGTGACGAACCAGACATAATTTAGTTACAATAGTCCAGTCGTGAAAGTACTAATAAACGAAGAAGTCTTTTAGTTGCAGCAACTGAGAGATAATTGCAAATGGAGCTGATGCGTCTTAGCTCAAGTCATGCAGCCTTGTATATTTTCATGACATGTTGGTGCAATGTGAGAGTACTGTCTAGAGTAACACCTCGATTTCGTACTGACTGTGGATTTAATGTTGGTGTTGCTGATATTTATTGTTTGAGGTAAAGGAAGTGAATGAGAAAGTCTTTGTATTGTGATCAGAATGGCCTAAGGTTTATCATCATTCATATGCATCTTTTTACATTTTATCCATGATTTCATAAATGCACCTTTCTACGCCATGCATGGTAGCATGAACTTCATTCGGGTGGCTATACTTTTATATTTGTGTGTCATCAGCGTACAATTGGTGAAACACTGGGTGATGATATATGACACTTGAGAGTGGCTGAGTGTATAGAATGAAGAAACAGGTCCAAAAATACCCCTGCAACATAGATCAACTGGGCTGGAGTTTATCCCATTTGCAGATAAAATTTGTGTCCTGATGACTACGTAGGACTTGAACCGATGTAAGGCTATATTCTGAATGCCAAATACATGCTGGAGACGGTGAAGTAATATATCATGGTCTATTTTGTCAAATGCTGCAGACAAATCAAGGAGGGTGAGAACTGATCTTTCCACTATCCAAAGCAGAAAGAATGACATTACATACTTGCAGAAGAGTAGTTTCAGTAATGTGGTGGGGGGGGGGGGGGATATGCAGACTGTCCATTTCTACTTAGAATGTTTGAATTCAAATGAGATACAAGTTGGGTTACAACAACTTTTTCTAAGATTTGTATATGAACGGGAGATTCTAACTGAGCGGTAGTTCTTTAAATCGTTACGGCCAAGTGTTGGTTTCTTTAGCAGGAAGCGGAGTGCACTCATTTTTTTTCAATCGCTTTAATCAATCATTTAGCGTACCATATGCAGCAATGTATGCAACATAATTATTCTATGAAAGCTAAGCTTCAAATAAATGTTTTCTGTTCTCACAATGGTGTGTATGGAATGGTTCCAAATACATTATACTCCACTATATATTACAGGCAAGGGGATCTACAAAAGATAAATGTGTGATCTTGAAAGGCATATATATATATATATATATATATATATATATATATATATATATATATATATATATATATATATATATATATATATAATATGTTATATTTAAGTATATTTATGAGTCATGCATGCTAATGTAAAAACCAAATATGATCATATTACTTTATTAGCAGCTTCGAAAAAGATGTTAGCCATTTTTCACCGATCTGTCCAATATAAGGTACGCCACTACACTAGCCAAAATTAGCTCAGTCAACTTCAAAACCAATTTTTTGGGAACCTCTTTGGTTTATTTACTGAAAATAGACTTCATTGAATAGACTGAAAAATGAGGAAGGAATATGAATCGATCGTGAATAATTAGATCAAATCCATTTCTACTTCTCGACCCTTATATCTGCTTCTTACACTCAAACATTTGGCCAACAGTTCAATGCATTATTTATACATGGTCTGAATTTCAGGATTATAACTTGTATAATACGCCAAACATTTTTCGTAGAACATGATAAAGACGACCATATATTAGATCGACTTACAGGGAGAATATTCCTATGTGGCGCCACATACTGCTACAAGGGAGAAAACACTGATTTGAAATTGTATGGTCGCTTTTCATCAACATCAGTCATATCGATACGATGTATGCAGTGCGGCAGTTCAAAGCGATGTCCAGCACTAGAAAATCATGCTGTTGACATGAGTATTGTGTCCCACCAGGGCATATTATCCTGTCACCAGGCGGTCAGTTCTAACACTAACTTCTTATTGTCGAACAGCAAGCGAGGTGAATGCTCCAATCACTAGGACACCACAGCGGTCTCATCAAAAACTATAAATTGGAAATTTACAAATATTAAAAATGTTTGGAAATAATTTGCTTAGATATTCCTTAAAGGTTCTGATAACACAAACCTAAAACGCAGAAAAAGGTCAAACTGATATTTAATTTTATATTGATCCATTGCTGCTAAAGCTCTTGATATGAAATGTTTTCCACTTATATTATGAAGGTGTTGTTTGTTCTTTTAAATAAGAGATTTCATACTACCAATTAACAGACCGCACCCTTAATTAGGTTTCTGATGAATTCAAAACGCAATTAGTTAAATTAGCTGGAAAACTTTTTATATTCGGGCTGTTGGACCAGACAAAAGGTTTCCAGCACAAGATAACGCGATTATCTGGATAAATTGGTGAAATTGCAGAACATATTGAAACTAAGCGCATACCTGTTAATTTCTCTGACTCGAGTTTGGGAATCGTTATGTTTACGTGATCTACTTTCTTAAACAGATGTAGTCTAATTACAGTCGATAATATCAACTTTGCTTGGCTTCTGACTACAGATTTGTAATGATATGGGAAATCTTGCAATTTGGTATAGATCATGTTAAATTTCAATAGCTTTAAACTATCTTCGTATCAGCCTTGGTGATGAGCAATCTGTGCTCTGTTTCTATGCTGCTCTGTATATAGTTCAGCCTCTCACAAACATGCCGGTGAACTTTTGACAAGAACCTCACCGTGAAGTCATCTTTGAGGATATTTTAGATTAACATATGATTTGCATTGATTGTCACACAGTGGGAACGTGAGTACTGAGAAATAAATATAGCGAACATATTGTAAAATTAATTGTGATGTATGTCCTTCTAGAGTGCGGACGTATTTACTTATTCTGTAGAACTTTTCCTCCTTTGTTAGTTCCATTCCTCGTTTCCTGTAATTTGAACCCAGAAGAATCTTCATAAAAGTTAAGTATTTTTTTATATTAACTTGTTTCCTTTCCACAAATTCCGTTAACCTTCATTTTATTTTACATTACCTCACACTCAATCTGGGTCATTCCATATGTAAAAGATTGCAGCGTCATTGGAAATCAGAAATGGGTTGTTGTCACGTACATCAAGATTGAATACCCAAATACCCACAATGTAATGCGCGCACACCTTCTGCCGCCCGTTTGAGTCCATACCAAACCATTTGTCAACATTAGTCATCATGATTGATCAAGAAATTTTTATTATTGAACTATCACTAAAAATATTTACTTTATCGAAACGATACATAGATTATACTTAAAATTATGCCCCCTTTAGCACAAAAATAAGAATAAAGCATGGAAGTTCCCTTGCTTATATCAAAAGACAGAATGGTGAAGTTGAAAAAGTAATCGTATATATTAAGCTTGTCGTCTTGAAATAGGATTTCCGGATAATGATTTTCGGGATACAATATCAATCACGATTTAAAATTTCAAACAATGTATTTTATGCTAGAACTGTTATGTACAAATCCTTTTAGCGACAACATGTCTTTGTGCAAAAGACAGTTGACAAGCCAATTTAATTAGTTTGGTCAAATATTGTATTTGTGTTGGAGATGAAGGATGTAGGATGATACTGAATGAAAGCGATAACCGTTCAAAGAAGTATAATCTTTAGCGTATTCAAACGAAAGACGTGTGAAACGGAACATTACTTAGTGTCGAATGTTAAAACGTTGTGTTCCTGAAATCCTTTTTGATATACGAAATTATATATTAAAAATAGCCTTTTAGCTTGAATGGTAACCAAATTATTGATTTAATCCAATGAACATTGAAAATCGTTACATGTTTCTACTTGTTTGTTTATCCACTTGTTTATTTGTTTGTTTATTGATCAATATACAACAAAATGTGCAGTATTATTTTTTTACCCACAAAATGAAACGTGTATTCGTAATTATGAGGGACGATTAACGCTTTAGGTGCCGGTAATGGGAGCTAGGGACTCAAAATGGCGGATATGGATGTACGCACGTTTTGTGACGTCACTTGAAAATAACAGATAGATTTTTATAATCAGTGATCTTCTAAATTTTTTATGCACGGGGTTGGGAGCAGAATAGTCAACACAATTATCAGGCTCCATCTCTCTAACGTACGAAAAATTAAGCCATAGAACTATAAAGCTATATATAGATATACGGTCCATCGTCTTTTTCAGTAATTCATTTCATCAATATAAGTGCCTAATAGTACCTTGTCCATTTCTTTTCCTTGTTACAGATAACCACCTTTGGAACATGGTATGCAAACGACTCTATGTTTTCATTCATTTGGTTCCATACAAATTGCTTGTGTTTTTCAAGCTGGTTCCGTACTACTGGATTGTGTGTTAGCAGCTCGTTCTGTACCACTGTATTTTATGTTAGCACTTTGTTTCCCATTTGGTTCCGTACCACTGGAATGTGTGATACCGGTTGAGTCCGTAACTCTGGCGTGGATGTTTACCATTTGGTTCTGTACCACTCTTTTTTAATGATTACCAGCTGATTCCGTATCACTGGCCTATGTGTTTACCAGTTGGTTCCGTACCACTCTTTTTATTGATTAACAACTGAACCCGAATGACTGGCCTATGTGTTTACCAGTTGTTTCCGTACCACTGGATTTTATGATCAGCAGTTTATTACATATATGTGGCCTGTGTGTTAACAGTTGGCTCTTTACGTTTTACGTTTGCTACGAGTTTCTTGAAAGGCGTACTTGTGTACGCACCTAACTGTTTGACACCTAATTAGTCATTAATGCATTCTGCGTCCACCACTTCGCTCCGTGATAATAGATAATATGTTTTCCACTTCATGTAGGCCACTGACCTGTATTTGTTCTGCTTGTACTTTTTTCATTTTTCATTTCGCACCTCGAAACAATGACCCACAAGTTCCATTAGTGATCACATTGTTTCTTCCTTCTTAATTCTACCAAGTTCTTTCCTCAACTCACTACAGTGAACAGTGATGTTCATACTGTTACAAAAATTATGAAGCATTCGCAACGATTGTTGCGTAGTAATATATCGAAATTTATGTAATTATTAACGTTTCGTTAGTGACAATCCTTTCCGAATTCCCCCTACATAGCTAATGATAGTGAGGAGAGTCAGACCATCCAGGTCCAAATCCAAAACGGTGTTTAAGAGACCCAGAAAGAAGACACAATTGTCAACACTAACCTCCGCCTACCCTCAGCATGGACCATCCAGCAAAAGGGCATGGATAGACCCCCATCTTTCTAATGTTATTACCCAGGAGGCCTCCAACAGACTTACCACCCAAGTGACACACATGGCACAGGATATCCAAAAGGAATTTGATCAGCTCGTATCTGAGCTCAAGCTGTCCACGGAGGATAGTCCGCAAACTGATAATCAGCTTTGATCCTACGTAGCAACGGACAACACACCAGCAGCAGACATGGTCTCCCGCAACATTGTGAAAACCACGGTTTCACTTACCGTACAGCTGTGGATACTGGTAACGTTGTCCAAATCCTCTCTGTCTCATGGGGGTTTTCACATCAAAATTGATTGGTAAGCTCGTCCGTCCCACAATCCAAAAGTCAAGACAAACATATGGCTCAAATTAAGTTATATACGCACAGAACAGGTACTGAACTTAGCATTGTTCCAATGATTAGGTGCGTCGAAATATAGGACAGAGGATTCTCAATATAAGGAGCAAATATCAAATAATGTATTGTGCACTACTGAATGCAAAATGCATAATATACTGATCATTCAACGCAAGTAGGGAAAATGTAGATACAATATGGATTACGTTTATACAAGAGGTTGAAGTCAGGGAGCTATTCGGTAAAAGGTCAATATACCACCTTTGAAGGAAGTAGATTCAAAACTTCCTACTATTTTATAGCAATATAGAGGAATTCAGAAACCCTTTTATATGCAAAGTAAATCACGTTTAATAGACGTTTAATATATATATATATATATATATATATATATATATATATATATATATACAAGAAATTATTTGGTTCTTGTGATATATGTCTTGTTAACATTAAAATTGCAATTTAAAACATATTGCAAACGATATGATTGTGTTCGCTATAACGGCAGCTGGTATTATTGGAAATATAATAAATTGGTGTTAAAACCTACTGGACAGAATGCTTCTGTAATATGCGAGTATGTTATGTATATTGTTCCTGCATCAGTTTGTTTTGATCACCATCGACTTCTTTGTTTACGATAAGCTTCAAATGTGAAATGTATTATTGAAATAGTATTGTTTTATTTCTTACTCAAACATACTCCTGGTGGTCTGAGTATATATTTTCATGGTATTGGTGTGCATTTAGCGAATGCAGATTGCGCAGTAGGTATTATAATTTGAACTTGATTTACTAACGTACAAATATCCTAAGACCGATCGCTTTAATTCTTCTACAGTAGTTAATAAGTCCGTCTTATATTTGCATCAGGGCCTTACATTATATTCAGTTGATATTTTTCATCAGTATTCACCTGTTCCAGCTCCATATTTACAGTGACGTGTGTATGTACATAAGGCTTCAACTGTTGTTGGTTTTCCAAAATCTCGATGTAGATCTCTTTCATTTCAAGTCTGAACGTATATGATGTTTTTCTCTGTTCATTTATTCATCATTTTAAATGTTTAATGTAAAAGTATTATAATAGTTTGAATGGTATGTATGGAAGTTACTAATTGGTCTATATATATATATATATATATATATATATATATATATATATATATATATAAACATATATATATAATGTATATATATATATGTATATATATATATATATATATATATATATATATATATATATATATATATATATAATGTATATATATGTATATATATAATGTATATATGTATATATATAATGTATATATATATATATATATATATATATATATATATATATATATATATATATATATGTATATATGTATGTATATATGTATATATGTATGTATGTATATATGTATATATATGTATGTATTTATGTATATATATGTATGTATATATGTATGTATATATCTATGTATGTATATATGTATATATATATATATAGATATTTATATATATATTTATATGCATATATATATATATATATATATATATATATGCATATATATATATATTTATATATATATATATATATATATATATATATATATATATATATATATATATATATATATATATATATATATATGTATGTATACAGACAGACAGACAGACAGATAGATAGATAGATAGATAGATAGATAGATAGATAGATAGATAGATAGATAGATAGATAGATAGATTGTGTTTGAAATTCATTTTGTATCTGGGGTTGAACAGAGTTGCATGGAATCATAGTATACCACTTATTTTCTTGTTTTTGTTTCATTACAAATTTGAATAATTATCTGCGTATGATTTTCATCACTATTTGCTTTCTTGTTAATAAGAAACCATTCATTGAAAGCGAAAGATTTTTATGGATTTAATCTGGATTGTATCCTTTTTTGCATTTATTAAACAAGGAAAAATAACATGTTTCCTGTCAAAATGATTTTCTTCCTATGATATAGATGTAGAAACTCGTATATTGTCTTTGCTTGTTTATGTTTACTCTTGTTAGAAGCTCCAATTCTGTCTTGACATTTCATGTCACTTTTATTACCATGTAAAAGTTGCATATTGTACAAATTTAAAGTAGTTGATATCTCCCCAAATTTGAAAATTAGTAAGTCTTTTTACGCCGACTCGGCGAATTAATATTTTCATATACAGTTCTTATATTTGACTAAATAGGAAACAAATGATGCGTAAGTTTAAATATTATCATAAGATTGATTAATTATTATATTTTTGTGTTATTTTCAGATGTAGTCGATGATGAAAGATCGATATCCCTGTTTAAGTCTTGACACGTTTGTGCCTCTGAAGTTTTCATACCATTAGATTCAGTGACGATGAGATACAAAAACTTTTACTAAAATTCAAAGTGAGTTTAGTACGGACATATTTCAGTATTGGCATGTCGTTTGCAGCACAGCTTCAGCGAAGTATGTGTTGGAAACGAAAACTGCAGAAATGTTGGTTCCACAAAGATACTAAATGCAATATAAAGTTGTAGAGAAAATGGTTTCCAGCTGCATACATATCAACATTGTCTCCTGTAATACAATCTGTGTGCACGAAAAGCCCACATATATTTTGTATTTTGGGGCTTCAATGTAAGATTCAAATAATTTGATACACAGTCAAGCGGTGGAAGAATCATGGCTACTACATCATACATTGAAAATTTCACGAACACTCCAATGAACGTTTCAAGTTTTACAGAATATCTCTCAACAACTATGGATGTGTCAGATATAAGCACATGGGATGCCAATGAAGTGGTACCCACCTCCATGTCGCCGCCATCACATCTTCAATTATTTAGTGAGGAGTATGCCAAGGTTCATGGCTATATCAGTGTTTGTGTTTGTGCTTTTGGAATTCTGGCCAATATCGCCAACATTGTCATTCTCACGCGAAAAAATATGGTATCCTCCACAAATGTGATACTTACCTGGCTAGCTGTGGCAGACCTATTTACAATGTTGGATTATTTTCCGTTTGCAATGCATTTCTATATCCTTAAGGACAAGGATTTAAACTTTCCGGAGACCCGCGGATATGGCTGGATGGTATATCTATTATTTCACGCCAACTTCAGTATTGTCTGTCACACTGTTGCAATTTGGCTGACAATTGTCCTGGCTACATTCCGATTTATCTATATATGGTTTCCAGCTAAAGGAGGGACATACTGCACCGTCCAACGGGCAATGCATATTTCTTCTATCTGTGTCGTCACCACTGTCTGCCTATGTATCCCTAATTTTGTCATTAATAACATGGCACCTTACCAGAAGAACATGGATAATTCATCTAGTAATCAAACAGAACCAGAATTAGTATATATGCTTCATTACAGAAGCGGTGGCGTATATGATGTCATCGATACCATGAATAAGATGATTCAAGCCATTATTTTCAAGATTATTCCGTGCTGCCTGTTAACTATTCTGACGGTGTTGCTAATTACTGCGATGCATAAAGCTTACAAGAAACGAATGGCGCTTAAGAATCAAGGAAAACGAAAAGAATCTGACAAACATGGCGAGAATAACCGCACAACTGGAATGCTTTTGGCCGTGGTTGTTCTTTTCCTTATTACGGAATTGCCTCAGGGAATTCTGACCATTCTCTCCCTTGTAAAGGACAAATTTTTCATGGAGGTATATATGCCTCTCGGAGACCTACTGGATATCATGGCATTGTGTAACAATGCAATAAATTTTGTCCTATATTGTAGTATGAGTCGACAGTTCAGAGAAACATTTATTAAGGTATTTTGCAGATGTTACCCTACGTCAAGTCCTGGCTGGATGAAAATGAAAGTAGTTAGAGCTACAGAGAATGGTGGGTCAACTATAATAGAGCACAGCCAAACACACGTTTAACAAGATAAAAGCTACTTCGATTAGATGTAGTCAACATTATTTGGTCATCTACTAACATAATTTCTTCAATAATCAAATGGAGGACGGTTTTTTTCTATATGAAAAATGGAAATGTATGCAGTTTCAAAATTTTCCTGCAATGAAAACGGATTACGTGATGTAGTACATAGTTTGTACTGTAAGAATCGAAATTATTCAGTCGTGAAATGTATATCTCATGAACATAGAACTACACACATTTAAAGACAAATTCAGTTTAACTATCACTATGTGTGCTACGATCAAAACAATAGTATATGTTCACGCTCTTTACCAATATTACCTGTAAATAGATTCATGCGACGTTTACGTATTTGATTTGTTTCGTTCAAAGGTCCTCAAATGATGCACGTGCTGACGTATTATGACATTTATAATAGTTGTAACATATTTTCATATTATATAGCCACTTTGTAATGTTTAAATTACTTCAGGCAGTAAATGTCCAGGTATTTACAGCTGTTACCAATAAACAATGGAATACAATAGGTAATGCAATTAGTTTTTCCCAACTATATAGTTTGAATTATATTTACAAAAGGTCGCAACATACATGGAATTGATTTAATCTAAACAATTATAACTGCTTAATATTCATACACAATGTATTAGCGAAAGCCATTGGTGAAAATCAGCTCTACTTTCGTATCACTGGTCGCTGCCTGTGATAATATTTTCTCGATTATTACGAATCTTCAAAAACATTGTTAACCAATAACTTCAAGCGCGGTTGAACTATTCTAGCAATGTTGACAAAGCATCGTCTTGCATTGCGTTTAAAATAACCAATTAAAGTTTTTCTTCCATCAAATGCCGCTCGTTGCTTGAAAAAAGACACTTATGTTAGTGCGTAAGTTGTTATCACATTGTGTGATGATGCATTCTTGGTTATAGATATAGCTTAAATATCCACGAACTATTATCGAAGACAGTCACGTGACACAAGTGAGTAAAGCATGATATTTTGTGTATTGTGACACAATGAAGCGCATTAGACTTTATAGAACATCGCATTAGAGTCACACTGATAATAGTATTGAGAGCATATCAACCTGTATTTATTACTTAACTTTGTGATGTCTTGGGAAGTTCCCATAGTAATTTTGGATCTTTGGAGTCTTTTATATGTGAGAGGTTAATCATAGGCTAACAAGGCTATTACCTTCGGCTGTTATATTTCAAATATATGTTATAGGCCCAGCTTTAGACGAACTATTCCATACTGTATATCAATTAAGGGACCGTCCCTTCTGTAGGCTGTTGGCTCCTGAAAGCATTAATCCAGAACTGATCTTTTGATGAGTTGAACACAAGCATTACTCATCATAATTCATCATGTTACAATACTAACCTTTTATTTAGCAATGAAACAAATACTAGACGTTTGGTACTTGAATGTCAGTATGGTCCTGAAGGTACATTTACTAAGACTAAACTAAATATTAATTATCAATTTAATACTAAAAAAAATCATTCCTAATTGTTGCACGTACCTTAATTCAATAAAAAAAATTCCAGATTAAAATTATTGATCACTGTCGACTTTTAAATTGGTAAATGACTTTTAAATGGGTAAAATAAGAGTAGATCGGGTTTATCATATCGAATAACAGGTTATATGACTTTTTTGTAGTTGGGACATCTAGCGCCGGATGTTTAATCAGAATTGTACCGGTTTTGAGTAATAGCCTTATCAGAGAATATAGATGAATGACAACCCCAGGAAAGTGTGTAATTGTCATAAGAGATATAAGGTGTGCGCCGTCAGATTCTATGAAATGCCACCCATTACTTAAATAGTCGGTTCTTAATACCTATTTGACCTGTATATTTATTTTTAACTGTCATTTGATTGGCCTAGAACTGGGACCAGCGGCTTTTTTTTAGCAGCGATAAGTTTTCTCTTAAGGTGCGACCACTTATTAAAGTAAAACCAGTTATTTTTCACTTTGCTTTTCAAGTATGTTTCTAGACAGTTTGTAGAAAGATACCTTCGTGTGTCGGAAATTATAGATGTTTTTGTTGTTATCTGTTACTATAGTCAGATAACTGCCTTTTATGCATCCCGAGGATGACTTGTCCTGACCTTGTGGTGTGCATTTTGGATTCGAGAATCGAAAGTCCTGGCCTAGTAATAAATAGCACGAGTTCGAGAATAGAATGTCCTGGCCTAGTAGTATATAGCCCGAGTTCGAGAATCGAAAGTCATGACCTAGTAGTATATAGTATTAATTCTGAAACTGGCAGTCCTGTCCTAGTAGTACATATCATGAATTTGAACTGTGATTCATATGAAAATAAGGTATCGTAATCTCATTAATATATGCGTTACCATTACGCTGTCACTAATATTAAGTGACTATCGCGTTTAGTTTGTACGTATGTTATTGATATTCCCATAATAAAACTTACTTCTCAGCCGGTATCAAAGAGATTCTAGCCCTATTTAACGTCGTTCGCTAAGGTATCATTCGACATCGCTAAGGTATCATTCGACATCATTGAAGATTACAACACTTGCACTTCTATTTGCAGAACCAAATATTGAGCATTTAGAATGGGAACAATTATCTCATGATCGCATACTACGTTATATGCATCTTTATGAGTTTGCCGATCCATTTGTCAGGTAACTATTGAGTTTATTCCTATAATTAGACATTTGTAAAGAAAACTTTATCCCCATCTGCAAACGTAACCAAAAAGATCTTCGTACCTTGTTTGTGCTGTCCGTACTCAAACAGCGCATTTAAGTACTGTTGACCTGACTGTGGCATACTTTCGAGTCTAACCTTTGGAAAGTTTAAATGCGAAAGCGAAGAGCGCTTTATTGTTAGTTATCGAAATCGGTGTGGTATAACGGAAAGGCATATGCTGCCACCTGTCATATATTATGGTGGGTTTGTTTCTCGAAGGGAATATTCAGTACATGTAAGCATTGCAAATATGCCAGATACGAAACTAATTCACATCCAAATCTATTGGATGTCTTACGGTATATATATATATATATATATATATATATATATATATATATATATATATATATATATATATATATATATATATAATTGCAAGATCAACAGACTATTAGAAATCTGTTCTCTGAAGCCAAGCAAAGGCGATCTTATCGACAGTAATTAGACTATTTTGACGAATCAGATCGCGTAATTTTAATGATTCACATCTTCAAGGGGATACAAAAAAAGATCAACGCCTTGTAACCATACCGTTTTGCAAAGACGGCATTTTATTCCAGAATAGCGATTCCTTGTACTGGGAACAATATTTCTAGTCAAACGCGTTTAAACCTGCAACAACTATTCTGACTATCAATGTAGCTACAATTTGAATTGATAATGTGGTTGCTTAAGGCGAGAGTGGCAATTAATTTAAAAGATGAAAACACTGTACGAAATAGTTTCATTATATGTGTGCATATCGTTTCATAGCATGATTTACACACAAAAAAACATCAGATTAATTAAAACCGCTGGTCATTAACGAGAGTTACATTACCCTTTCAGATTATGACATCAAGAATAACAAGTATATCAAAGGATCTAATCAGGCCACTTATAATTTGATGAAAAATTGAAATTTGTTGAAAAATTTATTACAATCACAAAGATTGTCAAATTAAGAACATACATTGTATCAAAACCTTCGGTCAGTGGAATATGGGATCTAATCAAGCCAATTATAATTTGCTGACAAATTTAAATTTGTTAATTATTTTATTACAGTCACAGAGATTGTCAAATTAAGAATTTAAATTGTGTTAAAACCATTGGTCAGTGGATGATGCCTAAACGGCAGTTGAACCGCAATATCGTTATTTTTATGTTTATTGGTCTTTCAAAGTCTTGACTATTGCTTTACTTAATTACATCTGAAATTCATTGATTCATTGATGCATTGATCAATATCGTAGCTTGATATTGGTTACTTTATATCAATACATTTATACAACCAACTACATGTTGTACTGTAAAAGATATTGTATCAATATAACACACGTTAGGTCGCAATTCGCATCATCATACCGTTCAAGGAATAACATGCTTGTGGCTTTTTGTAGCTTGTTACATTACTTTTGTTTGAGAGAGAGAGAGAGAGAGAGAGAGAGAGAGAGAGAGAGAGAGAGAGAGAGAGAGAGAGAGAGAGAGAGGCAGGCAGGCAGGCAGACAGACAGACAGACAGACAGAGACAGACAGGACAGAGCGACAGATAAATGTTGAGAATGGCGATGGTGAAAAGATGATATGCTTTCGGAGCAAATTCCCTCATATATTTCCATGTTTGCTGAAAGTTAAGATGATAATTCTTCACAGGCATATAAGCGTATTGAGAATAGTGAACATAGGTGTCATAAGCTTATCGTGCATAGTTTAAATACGAGAACCAATGATAAGGTACTGTCTTGTACATCGCTATGTTTCTGTTCGTTTCAAATGTAGTGTTTTTGTGATTATCACCATTATTTGCAACTAACATAGTTGTTTTGTGATTATCATTTAACACGAGTGCCATAAATCAATTGAAACGCTTTTAGGCCATAACATAATTACCAATAAAGGTATGTGTAATGTTTAGAAAGATCATTGAAACATAAAGGAAGTAAGAACACAATGACGTTCGAATGAGATCGTTCACACGATGATCATACCTCTCCTACATTCGAACAATGTGGGGACTAATTGGAAACCGTTATTCCGGTTGTAACATAAAGGGGCAAAGTTTGTTGATGTTACCTTCATTATGTTTCATAAATACATTATGCTTTCAATTCAATAATGCTAGTTAATGTATTTATAAGTCATTATATGTTTGTAAGCATCTAGCTATAGAGTTTCAAACAGTGCCTTTCTATTCTGCATTATAAAGATATTAAGAAAGCTTGTTATGTGCTGTTAACATAATATATGTGCTATTCTAATAGAGTAAGACAAATAAACACATACATACATACATACATACATACATACATACATACATACATACATACATACATACATACATACATACATACATACATACGCTTGACATCAATAAAGAACGTCATTCATACTCGTGTGACATAATGTTAGCTTAATGTTGAGGGAGAAAGTCTCAAAAAGAAATACTTACTTTAAAGAAACATGATTTGTGAATATTGCGAATATTAATAACAATAAAAATGTCTTGCGCACAATAAACAGTTGCCTCTGTTGTTTTTTTTCTTATTGTAACAAATATCGGATTATAAAAGGTTACAAATGCATTGCTATTACAATGAACCATTCTGTATCTCCAATAATGCAGAAACCAGTACAGTTCATCGAATGTTAAAAAAATTAATAAATACATGTCGTACGCAGCGTTCCGATTTGAAAAACAAATGATGAAACAGCTTTAGATAATATGGTGCGTGCTGATTAAGCATAGACCTTTACAGGATGTAGTGAAAACAGTTATGTGAATTTTGACAATTACTGTCAGCGATCATCTTAAAAATCTTAAAATACTTTCCTTCAGTCAGATCCCCTAGCAGCACGAATACGTGACTAATATCCATATTAGAATTGAAATACTTTACAGCAATCGCGTGTGGCGTACGTTCGCACATATGATCGTATCTCGATATGGTTACCAGTTTGCTCAAGTTGCACATTATTTAATGACATGAACATAACATTTCAGTTGTCTCTTCTTGACAGTGATCAGGATGTCTTCATAATGACCTACTTTGTTCCGATGGTTTTACGCACTTAAATTCTGATGTCGTCCATGTAAGAGATGCCAAGGATGGTTTTGTAGCATCTCATTTCTAGTGCCGGGATTATTCGCTGTGATTCTGCTGTCAGGGTCCAGGCCTCACATGAATACAATAAAGATAGAGATGACTAGTGCTCTAAATAGTCCGGTTTTAGTTTTCAGACAGATATTCTTGTCTCTCCAGATGGGTTAACCCCCCCCCCCCAATGAACGAATCTTAAAACTTAAAATGCCAAATTTAAATCTAACAAACAAACAATAAAAAGACATATAAATGACTTATATCAAATATACGTAACAATATATATATATATATATATATATATATATATATATATATATATATATATATATATATATATATATATATATATATATATATCAAATTGCCTGAACAATAACTGTGTATAATATTAAAATATAAAACTCAAGATTTAATAGGAACTAGGAATTCAAATATTGACTCGTTACTAGCCAATAGAGGTTTAATGTGATTGTACCCCACAGCAGGACCCGTATAAACTAATCGCTATTTCTTGGCAAATCTTACCTGTACTTAACTTGATTGCCATAGTATCATCACTGAGGTTATCTAAGTTCTATTTGTATGTGTCGTTTTCGACTTATTATGTCATCGATGAAAGTGCCACCATTACCTTAGAAGAGATCAATGTGTATCAAACGTTCGCAAAAACTTAAATTTCATCCCGAGGGCAACGACTTTACAGAGTGACATAATGCTGACTTTTCTTTAACTCTTCACGTTAGTAGAATTTGCAAGAATAGATTAAACCGGTCGAACTTGATGACGTGGTTTTCATTTCTAAATTTGTTGATGCAGTCATCGATTCCTGACAATGGGAATAAATATGTTAGGACTCTACACGCGGAAAGTATTAGCTGGTTACGGCACAAAAACATATAATGAATTCCTGTAATTTTCACTTGGTTGAATCAGAATTTTCTCCAAAAAATAATTTCTTTTTTCGAACATTTATGCTCGGGACGATTCGCCTGGGAAGGATGCGGTTTCATATGGGAAAAATCTAAATCTTTAATGTCATTGCTGATTTAATTTGTTCGCGCTGGACCGTTGAAAATATGCGCTCATATTCAAATAGTAGCTACTTCAGTTCAGTAGTTTTCTGTAGCTATTGGTGTGAAAGATTCTGCTCAAGATTAATCAGTATTTCTGAATTCCGAAGATCTTTTGAAACCAAAGTCACTAAAATCCGATTTCAGGGTTTTCAGGGTTGTCTATATCAACATGCACCTCTTACATTTTAAAGTGGCAACATGTATTTATCCTTCGCCTCCCAGTATTATCAATCGTATGATTCATTCCTTTGTATCAGAGCTTGGGCACTTAACCTGAGGAGGGTTTTGCAAAACAGTTCTTATAACTCAACAACATAGTCAGGATGCATGTCCAAAAGCACGTTTAAAATGACCTAAGTATTATTCACCTGATTCCCTAAGGATCAGTAAATGAAAACCATCGTCCCAATAATTTCCTGATCAAAGCAATATGATTGAATCAAATCTCTAAAGGATTGATGAACTCGTTCAAAAGCCAAATATTTTTCGGAGTAGTAGGCAGAGGATATAATTTACTGGATCCATCCGTAAAAAGTCTCACCTCTGATCCGAGTAAACGAAAAAGCCAAATTGTGTAAAACACTTTATCAAAGGTTTTGTCCAGGTTTTATGTTTACTATTACTCGAAGGAATCTCATGTGGAAATTAGGTGTATGTACACATTATGGTCACCTATTAATGGTTTCCTTACATGGCATGTCTCAGAAAAAATCTATCAAAAATATGCTTCACGATTTGTCAAATGCAGGATTATGTTCAAGATGAAACTCAGTTATATTTTGATTGCATTGTCCTGTCACTGAGAAGTGTGACAAGACCTATATTACTTAGAAACATTACTGTTAATTTATTGTGAAATACAAATGATACAAGAAATGTGGAAAGTCGCATTGATCCCCACATTACCAGTCGAAACTAGCTGCATGGACAACAATAAGCGGTTTTTGTCTGTACGATTTTAGTGTCAGAAGAAAGACTGTATCTTTACCTAATACTGAAGTAAACTTGTTTCCTATTAAATACTGACATTATAATTACAATATATACATAACATATAAATAATAATAATAATAATAATAATAATAATAATGATAATAATTATTATTATTATTATTATTATTATTATTATTATTATTATTACTAATAATGAGAACTTTGTATAGCGCCTAATCTTTAGAAACTCTAAACGCTTTTCAACATCCATAATGCTATGACTACACTACACATATAAAAAACAACCATGAAATTGGAAAACAACACATGCTGAAAACAAATAATGTACACAAGATTACTAGGTCTCTACGTTTGTTCCTGCCGTCGAGACAAGTGCGTGTTAAGAGAACTCTTAACAGGGACCACTGTGTCCTTGTTTCTAATTTCAATGGGCAATTCGTTCAACATCTCCGGGCCCTGTTATTCAAAAGAACGTTGTCCATATGACTTCGTTTGCATAGTGGGAACAATGAGTATACGATTGTCGGAAGAGGAGCGGAAGTATCTTGCTGGTGTATACACATAAGGATGTTTGACAGATGTCTGTCTGTCAGTGACAGGTAGCACAGAGGACACATTTTGTGTTTGATTCTGTATCGAATACATAGCCAGTGTAGGGTACAGAGCAGTGGTGAGATGTGCTCTGATCGAGGTACTCTAAAGATCATCCAAGCAGCTGTCTGTTGAACTTTGTGAAGTTTCTGGAGTAGATGTTGTGACGAACCTGACATAATTTAGTTACAATAGTCCAGTCGTGAAAGTACTAATGAACGAACAAGTCTTTTAGTTGCAGCAACTGAGAGATAATTGCAAATGGAGCTGATGCGTCTTAGCTCAAGTCATGCAGCCTTGTATATTTTCATGACATGTTGGTGCAATGTGAGAGTACTGTCTAGAGTAACACCTCGATTTCGTACTGACTGTGAATTTAATGTTGGTGTTGCTGATATTTATTGTTTGAAGTAAAGGAAATGAATGAGAAAGTCTTTGTATTGTGATCAGAATGGCCTAAGGTTTATCATCATTCATATGCAGCTTTTTACATGTCATCCATGATTTCATAAATGCACCTTTCTACGCCATGCATGGTAGCATGAGCTTCATTCGGGTGGCTATACTTTTATATTTGGGTGTCATCAGCGTACAATTGGTGAAACACTAGGTGATGATATATGACACTTGAGAGTGGATGAGTGTATAGAATGAAGAAACAGGTCCGAAAATACCCCTGCAACATAGATCAACTGGGCTGGAGTTTATCCCATTTGCAGATAAAATTTGTGTCCTGATGACTACGTAGGACTTGAACCGATGTAAGGCTATATTCTGAATGTCAAATACATGCTGGAGACGGTGAAGTAATATATCATGGTCTATTTTGTCAAATGCTGCAGACAAATCAAGGAGGGTGAGGACTGATCTTTCCACTATCCAAAGCAGAAAGAATGGCATTACATACTTTCAGAAGAGTAGTTTCAGTAATGTGGCGGGGGGATATGCAGACTGTCCATTTCTACTTAGAATGTTTGAATTCAAATGAGATACAAGTTGGGTTACAAAAATTTTTTCTAAGATTTTTATATGAACGGGAGATTCTAACTGGGCGGTAGTTCTTTAAATCGTTATGGCCAAGTGTTGGTTTCCTTAGCATGGTTTTACAATTGCAGCTTTGTAAAAATAATGGGATTTCCCCCGATGAGAGAGGAATACTTATAACATCAGTTAGTGAGGACAATATTGGGTCTAAGCACTTAAGCAGCAGTGAGGCTTGAATTGGATCAAGCTTGCATGATTTTGGTGCACTCTTCATCATGAATATCCGTACTAAATCCATTGAGACATGTTCAAATGCTCCTAATGGTTGTCGCTGAAATTCTGTATCATAACTGTACGGTGACGTGTCAATTGAAATTGTGTTGCCAAGCGAATCTCTAATGGTTTGTACTTTGTCACGGAATAAATTTGCAAATAGGTCCGGAAGGTCCGTTTGAGAGAAGGTTGTTGGAAGTGGTGTACATTTGTTCCTTGACATTAGTTTGTTAGTTATCTCGAACAGTGCTTTGCTCAGATGTCTGTAAATTCAAAAACGAAACGTGGAAGCGGAGTGTACTCATTTTAAATCAATCTCTTTAATCAATCATATGCAGCAATGTATGCAATATATAATTATTCTATGAAAGCTAAGCTTCAAATAAATGTTTTCTGTTCTCACAATGGTGTGCATAGAATGGTTCCAAATACATTATACTCCACTATATATTACAGGCAAGGGGATCAACAAAAGATAAATGTGTGATCTTGAAAGGCATATATATATATATATATATATATATATATATATATATATATATATATATATATATATATATATATATATATAATATGTTATATTTAAGTATGTTTATGAGTCATGCATGCTAATGTAAAAACCAAATATGATCATATTACTTTATTAGCAGCTTCGAAAAAGATGTTAGCCATTTTTCACCGATCTGTCCAATATAAGGTACGCCACTACACAAGCCAAAATTAGCTGTCAACTTCAAAACCAATTTTTTTGGAACTTCTTTGGTTTATTTACTGAAAATAGACTTCATTATGCATTTGCGGACGCTGTTGTTGTTTCCGACTGAAAAATGAGGAAGGAATATGAATCGATCGTGAATAATTAGATCAAATCCATTTCTACTTCTCGACCCTTATATCTGCTTCTTACACTCGAACATTTGGCCAACAGTGCAATGCATTATTTATACATGGTCTGAATTTCAGGAAGATAACTTGTATAATACGCCAAACATTTTTCGTAGAACATGATAAAGACGACCATATATTAGATCGACTTACAGGGAGAATATTCCTATGTGGCGCCACATACTGCTACAAGGGAGAAAACACTGATTTGAAATTGTATGGTCGCTTTTCATCAACATCAGTCATATCGATACGATGTATGCAGTGCGGCAGTTCATAGCGATGTCCAGCACTAGAAAATCATGCTGTTGACATGAGTATTATTTCCCACCAGGGCATATTATCCTGTCACCAGGCGGTCAGTTCTAACACTAACTTCTTATTGTCGAACAGCAAGCGAGGCGAATACTCTAATCACTAGGACACCACAGCGGTCTCATCAAAAACTATAAATTGGAAATTTACAAATATTAAAAATGTTTGGAAATAATTTGCTTAGATATTCCTTAAAGGTTCTGATAACACAAACCTAAAACGCAGAAAATGGTCAAACTGATATTTAATTTTATATTGATCCATTGTTGGTAAAACTCTTGATATGAAATGTTTTCCCTTTATATTATGAAGGTGTTGTTTGTTTGTTTTTTAAATAAGAGATTTCATACTACCAATTAACAGACCGCACCCTTAATTATGTTTCTGATGAATTCAAAACGCACTTAGTTAAATTAGCTGGAAAACCTTTTATATTCGCGCTGTTGGACCAGACAAAAGGTTTCCAGCACAAGATAACGCGATTATCTGGATAAATTGGTGAAATTGCAGAACATATTGAAACTTAGCGCATACCTGTTAATTTCTCTGACTCGAGTTTGGGAATCCTTATGTTTACGTGATCTACTTTCGTAAACAGATGTAGTCTAATTACAGTAGATAATATCAACTTTGCTTGGCTTCTGACTACAGATTTGTAATGATATGGGAAATCTTGCAAATTGGTATAGATCATGTTCAATTTCAATAGCTCTAAACTATCTTCGTATCAGCCTTGGTGATGAGCAATCTGTGCTCTGTTTCTATGCTGCTCTGTATATAGTTCAGACTCTCACAAACATGCCGGTGAACTTTTGACAAGAACCTCACCGTGAAGTCATCTTTGAGGATATTTTAGATTAACATATGATTTGCATTGATTGTCACACAGTGGGAACGTGAGTACTGAGAAATAAATATAGCGAACATATAGTAAAATTAATTGTGATGTATGTCCTTCTAGAGTGCGGACGTATTTACTTATTCTATAGAACTTTTCCTCCATTGTTAGTTACATTCCTCGTTTCCTGTAATTTGAACCCAGAAGAATCGTCATAAAAGTTAAGTATTTTTTCTATATTAACTTGTTTCCTTTCCACAAATGTCGTTAACCTTCATTTTATTATACAATACCTCACACTCAATCTGGGTCATTCCATATGTAAAAGATTGCAGCGCAAATGGAAAATCAGAAATGGGTTGTTGTCACGTACATCAAGATTGAATACCCAAATACCCACAATGCAACGCGCGCACACCTTCTGCCGCCCGTTTGAGTCCATACCAAACCATTTGTCAACATTAGTCATCATGATTGATTAAGAAATTTTTATTATTGAACTATCACTAAAAATATTTACTTTATCGAAACGATACATAGATTATACTTAAAATTATGCCCCCTTTAGCACAAAAATAAGAATAAAGCATGGAAGTTCCATTGCTTATATCAAAAGACAGAATGGTGAAGTTGAAAAAGTAATCGTATATATTAAGCATGTCGTCTTGAAATAGTATTTCCGGATAATGATTTTCGGGATACAATATCAATCACGATTTAAAATTTCAAACAATGTATTTTATGCTAGAACTGTTATGTACAAATCCTTTTAGCGACAACATGTGTTTCTGCCAAAGTCAGCTGACAAGCCAGTTTAATTAGTATGGTCAAATATTGTATTTGTGTTGGAGATGAAGGATGTAGGATGATACTGAATGAAAGCGATAACCGTTCAAAGAAGTATAATCTTTAGCGTATTCAAACGAAAGACGTGTGTAACGGAACATTACTTAGTGTCGAATGTTAAAACGTTGTGTTCCTGAAATCCTTTTAGATATACGAAATTATATATTAAAAATAGCCTTTTAGCTTGAATGGTAACCAAATTATTGATTTAATCCAATGAACATTGAAAATCGTTACATGTTTCTACTTGTTTGTTTATCCACTTGTTTATTCGTTTGTTTATTGATCAATATATTTGTTTATGATAGAATAACAAAGTTGGTCGATATTTACATATTTTACTTGAAGAAAACATGTAGAAGCGCCACGTAATGGATCTCGTGCGGTTGATTTACACAACAGAATAAGCAGCATTATTTTTTTCCCCCACAAAATGAAACGTGTATTCGTAATTATGAGGGAAGAATAACGCTTTAGGTGCCGGTTATGGGAGCTAGGGACTCAAAATGGCGGATATGGATGTACGCACGTTTTGTGACGTCACGTGAAAAAAACAGATAGATTTTTATAATCAGTGATCTTCTAAATTTTTTATGCACGGGGTTGGGAGTAGAACAGTCAACACAATTATCAGGCTCCATCTCTCTAACGTACGAAAACTTAAGCCATAGAACTATAAAGCTATATATAGATATACGGTCCATCGTCTTTTTCAGTAATTCATTTCATCAATATAAGTGCCTAATAGTACCTTGTCCATCTCTTTTCCTTGTTACAGATAACCACCTTTGGAACATGGTATACAAACGACTCTATGTTTTCATTCATTTGGTTCCATACAAATTGCTTGTGTTTTTCAAGCTGGTTCCGTACTATTGGATTGTGTGTTAGCCAGCTCGTTCTGTACCACTGTATTTTATGTTAGCACTTTGTTTCCCATTTGGTTCCGTACCACTGGAATGTGTGATACCGGTTGAGTCCGTAAAACTGGCATGGATATTTACCATTTGGTTCCGTTCCACTCTTTTTAATGATTACCAGCTGATTCCGTATCACTGGCCTATGTGTTTACCAGTTGGTTCCGTACCACTCCTTTTATTGATTAACAACTGAACCCGAATGACTGGCCTATGTGTTTATCAGTTGTTTCCGTACCACTGGATTTTATGATTAGCAGTTTATTTCATATATGTGGCCTGTGTGTTAACAGTTGGCTCTTTACGTTTTACGTTTGCTACGAGTTTCTTGAAAGGCGTACTTGTGTATGTACCTAACTGTGTGACACTTAATTAGTCATTCATGCATTCTGCGTCCACCACTTCGCTCCGTGATAATGGACAATATGTTTTCCACTTCATGTAGGCCACTGACCTGTATTTGTTCTGCTTGTACTATTTTCATTTTTCATTTCGCACCTCGAAACAATGACCCACAAGTTCCATTAGTGATCACATTGTTTCTTCCTTCTTAATTCTACCAAGTTCTTTCCTCAACTCACTACAGTGAACAGTGATGTTCATACTGTTACAAAAATTATGAAGCATTCGCAACGATTGATGCGTAGTAATATACCGAAATTTATGTAATTAGTAACGTTTTGTTAGTGACAATCCTTACTGAATTCCCCCTACATAGCTAATGATAGTGAGGAGAGTCAGACCATCCAGGTCCAAATCCAAAACGGTGTTTAAGAGACCCAGAAAGAAGACACAATTGTCAACACTAACATCCGCCTACCCTCAGCATGGACCATCCAGCAAAAGGGCATGGATAGACCCCCATCTTTCTAATATTATTACCCAGGAGGTCTCCAACAGGCTTACCACCCAAGTGACACACATGGCACAGGATATCCAAAAGGAATTTGATCAGCTCGTATCTGAACTCAAGCCGTCCACGGAATATAGTATACAAACTGATAATCAGCTTTGATCCTACGTAGCAACGGACAACACACCAGCAGCATCCATGGTCTCCCGCAACATTGTGAAAATCACGGTTTCACTTACCGTACAGCTGTGGATACTGGTAACGTTGTCCAAATCCTCTCTGTCTCATGGGGGTTTTCACATCAAAATTGATTGGTAAGCTCGTCCGTCCCACAATCCAAAAGTCAAGACAAACATATGGCTCAAATTTCAGTTATATACGCACAGCACAGGTACTGAACTTAGCATTGTCCCAATGATTAGGTGCGTCGAAATATAGGACAGAGGATTCTCGCATGGAGCAGCTTCACTGAAACATATCCCATGGTTAGTACCTCTGTTGGAACCTCGAACCACTAACCCAAACAAAAACCTTTAGAAGACATGGTACTTTGCCTGCCCCGGTCAAAATCGATCGCTTCCAATATTGGCTCTACGATTTCGATCCTGCTACAAAGGAATATCTGACTTTTTACGTTTTTAAAAAGATTTCAATGTAATTTGTATGTTAACAATGCAAATTTACATATTTAATAATTTAAAATCAGCTAAAATAAGTGTCCGAATTAATGAAGAAAATATAGAGATAGAATTTTTAGCGGGTCGCTTTGCAGGGCCTTTTAGTTTAGAAACATCCGCCGCCTTGGGTTTAGTAGAAAAGAGAATTCTTTCTCATCACACAACACCCGCAATTCATAAACCTATGTCGATAGCCAACAACTAATAATCCATCCAGATACATTCCATTACCAAGCCATAATTAGCACTTGCTTCTATGGACAGTAAAATATAAACTTCACGATCTTTGTCACTAAGTACAATTTTCAAAAACAACATCCATAGCTCTCTATCTTGACTTCATAGCTATTTCTTCAATACGTGCAAAATATTCATCTATATATTTTATTTTAAAATTGGGAAATAATCAAATATGTTTGCATTTTCAAGATGTATGCTTACCAGTTCTAATTCATTAAATCAAAGTTGAAATTATCCGTCTTTGCAATTTCATATGTACTACTGTCTTCCTTTTTGAATTTATCTCGCTTTCTTTTCTTGCACATGCGTTTGTAACTTCATCCCCATCATTTTTTACTTCTCTTTGAATTAGTGCATCTTTTTATTTGAAAATTTCTTAACTTCAGTTTATAGCTTGTTAAAATTCCAATTCCATAACCTGTAGGTTAGAACCAGTCGAAGACATTAATTAAAAACAAATCACCTTTATCGAAAGCATTACCTGTTTTACTAAATATTGAAGTAAATTTGTTCTTTAACAAAGATATGCCTCAGAGAGGTCGTATTGTCTGGATAGTTGGAAATAATTCACCATTTGCAAAGGACTCTAGGCGAGGCTGTGTAGGAATTAGATGAAGATTTTCACTTGAGATGACATTGTTAACGCTTGAAGGTTTCACTATATAAAATTAATAATAAGATATAGAAAAATGGCAGAAAACATTGAAGAATAATAACAATTTCAAATTATTTGAAATATTACTAAAGGTATTATCCCGAAGAGCCCCTAATATCTATAACTACTATCTGCTCATCAATTTGGTAACAAAAATAAGCAATACATGAATGTTTTGTTTTTCATTGGCAATGATATAAATCATAATCCGAGGGGGACGTCGCTAATTATGATGTGCATTCAAAATAATTATGATAGATGTCCAAATTAAAGATATATATATATATATATATATATATATATATATATATATATATATATATATATATATATATATATATATATATATATATAAACATGAAATCTACTGCTATAATAGTCCCAGAATAATATTGTTGTCCAAATAATGTATTTTTAAGCTAAGACCCCCCATCATGTAGGTAAAACCTAAATAATGACAACCTGTACTATTTACAGTCCTCAATAGAAATGATAAAACTTCAAAACACATCATATACCTGGAGTTACAAAATATAGTTATACATACGAAATAATAAAGCTATAGCCGCTTTGAACAATAAAGTTGCCGCTAGAGGCTATCGAAAAATTCATTCTGTTAAATTACTGAGCAATTGTAGCGTTACATTTCCGGTTAGCTGTCAAAGTAGTCACAAAACCAATAGTATAGCCACAGTATTCAGTTATCGATAGTCGCCTTATATTATCCGTCCGCGTTAAACCTATGGAGTAATTAGGTAATATTAATTAATGTTTATTATAGACATCATAACTTGTTACGGCAGTGACGTTCTTTTCAGCAGAAAGACTAATGGCATAGTCACAAATGTGGTTACAAGATGCTACGACTGGATCATCTTAAACTAAGTAACAGAACGAGGAAACGCAAAACGTTTTGTAAACTTTGCTAGTGAATGATTGGTTAAAGTAGTAAAGTGAAAATTGAAGTCCCAAATAATCCAACATATTCAATCTCAAGTAAATGATAAATATACAGATTTTTGCGATTTAATTAAACTATTGAATTTGCTCAAATACACATGGTTTGAAATCGGTTGAGGTTCCAAAATACGTAATGTAAAACAACTGCTTAAGCCAGGTTATATTTCAATCAATACACAGTTATCAGACACTAGTGGTTTAGTTAAAAATGTAAATAAGCACTTTGTAATTCAAATTGATATTTTAAATACATACCTCTAATACCATAGCTGCACACAACATGAAATAATTGAACCGATTGAACTTAAAACAGAAATAAGTAATTGTTTATTGCATCATATGTATTCTGATTTTACTTTATTTAACGTACATTATATTACATATGATGTTAATTAACATGTTAATTAATTAATTAACATGTTAGTTATCACTGATTCGTAAGACTTTGCACTTAGATTCAAGCAAACATCTTAACCAATTGCAAACGTCAGGTACATACAAGCAAAGACATTTGTCAGATTGGCCAAAGCTTTACCTTCAGTCGTGGACAAAGGTCGAGTACATAATATAATTCATATAACATAAAACTAACGTTTAACAAATAAGAAAGAACATGGACACTGGTACAATAAACGACAAACTGAGAAGGCTAAGGTCAGAAGCTGGTATGCACGCCACAATACTAGTTTCAAAGTTGATAATATAGGAAATCAAGCTTTGAATATCATTTGTTTCCAGCACAAACATATGATTGTCCATGTTGTCATGTTCATCTGCAGTGGGATTGCATAGCTACTGGCACACTGACGAACGAACGTTTTTGCGAAGCCATTAACGATGTTAACTTACCGGAAGTCATTAATCTCCGATCCCGTGTGTTCATGTTTTTTCTCTTGCCTGCAGGACAATATTTTTCCATATGAAAATCAGTGAACCTTTCACACAATTTTCTGAGTTTGTTGCAATTGATGAAACGTGACTGTATACCATTATTAAACACACAATGATGTATTACCTGCAATTAAGGAAGTGTGTTAAACAATACCAGAGAAGTAATAACATATTTGCTATTATGCAAATAACTTCTAATTCTGTGGAATATATTTCTTACAAAGTAATGCCACCGTATTTTTGTCATTCACATCTGGAACACAGACATCTAGCCTTATTACTTCTCAGTCCAATTCATTTTTGGTTAGGTTTCGCGTGGTGATTTACGGAACAGCTTTGCAAAGTTGGTTATTTTTGGAGAGGCACTTGGAACAAAGTGGCATTCCCGAGAAGATACGAACTCCGTCTTGTCCGAGTATAGACTTTAAAGAAGCACCCATTACGGCGTGATATTTATTGAACGTCCAATGCTCTCAATCCACTTCAATGCAAATATTTCTTGAACAACATGTAAATGAAATAGCAACACATGAAAAAGACACCAGACAAGTATATTAACAAAGGAAATGAATCACACCTTCAGTCATACATCTACAGGATAGACGATCAGTTCTTGAAAAGAGTAATTGAGGCCTAATTCAACTTACTTGGATGTTGGGCTGGCAGATAAATTGCAATACATGTTGTGCTACCGTTGAACTCATTGATACCCCCTTTAGCTATGAAATAACGGCTAGAAGAATCAGCTCTGACAATGATCGATTCAAAAAACATAATCCAACTTATTGTCCCGCTATCTAATCAAGCAGCAGTCGTACAAGAGACATTGTTGATAATGCAATAGAGCGTTCGAAAAATAGATAATCGTGACGATGCTTTATAATAAATCTCGGGATTCACATCAGCGTCGCCAAATGAAAACACAAAATGTGTTATGTATAATACCACGCAATGTTTCTTGAATCCAGTAAGATGATACGTATAATAACATTCAACATTTGTTTCTTCTAGTATGTGAGAGTAGATCGAAGAGTTCAACAATAACTTCTAACTGTCAAACAAGCAAATTTGCAAAAATCCTTGTTTCAGCTAATATTTCTTTCATTGCACAGCATTTCAATAATATTCTCCTGACTGACAAAACGGACAATTAATACGAAAATCTTCAACTTATCACCATCTCCGATTTATTGTACCAGGCGTCTTGAATAAAGACAAGAGTTTGTTTGTTTTGATTGGGATTTTTAACGTAGCTTTAACAAGTTTTCAGTCATATCGCTACGATGTCTGCAGTGGGGCAGTTTATAGTGATGTCTATCACTGGGGCATCATGCCGCAGACATGTAGCATGATGTCCCACCCAGTCACATTATCTTGACACCAGGCCGACTCTAACCTCTTAATGCCGAGCACCAAGCGAGGCAGCTGTTAGTACCATATTTGTAAGTCTTTGGTATGACTCTACCGGAGATCGAACACACGACATCCCCTCTTCTGCGCGGACGCTATAACCACTAGGCCACCGGAGCGGTACTAAAGACATGAGTCAAATTACTTGTTAAATATGTACTTTGATAAGTAATCTCATTAGAAATTTTGGGAGCACACTATCCTTGTTACGTGGACTTTAAATGTAGAATGTATGTTACGCCGAGCAAACGTTTGCGAGTTCATTTTCTGTCATAAAATACGGTAGGCAATATATTACGTACTTTTTCTTCCAAGTAGTTTAAGACAGTGTCGTGGCATACATGTTTTGAAAGAGTACGTACGTCCATTCAATTACATGTTTTGGCCCAGCGTAAGAAGATCAAAGTATAAAACGTTCTGCTTTTTTCCAGATAGATTAGTCTTGATTCTTTGATCTGAACTGCACCATATAAAGAGTATAGATATGTTTTTATTTTTGTAGTTTTTGCCATTTGTGTGGTTCATCATTTAACGTACTCGCAGGTCTTGAAATCGAATGTAAAGCTTTTTTTAACGTCACTATCAATTTTTAATAAATAATGTTTCAATGACTACTATTGCATAGGAACCCATTCAAATATGCTGCAATTCTTGTGTTGATAACACGATTAACATTTAATTTATGGTTATTAGTTTTGCAAATAATGGGAATAGAGTTTGTGTTTATTTTCGATTATTTGGACATTGTCCCCTGGTTCTGATTGGTTCAGTTTCACTTCATAAATATCACTATGAACATAATATTACGATTCACATAGCCTATCAACGTCAATCTGTATTCAGTGATATATACAATATTACGATTCACATAGCCTATCAACGTCTATCTGTATTCAGTGATATATACAATATTACGATTCACATAGCCTATCAACGTCAATCTGTATTCAGTGATATATACAATATTACGATTCACATAGCCTATCAACGTCAATCTGTATTCAGTGATATATACAATATTACGATTCACATAGCCTATCAACGTCAATCTGTATTCAGTGATATATACAATATTACGATTCACATAGCCTATCAAAGTCAATCTGTATTCAGTGATATATACAATATTACGATTCACATAGCCTATCAACGTCAATCTGTATTCAGTGATATATACAATATTACGATTCACATAGCCTATCAACGTCAATCTGTATTCAGTGATATATACAATATTACGATTCACATAGCCTATCAACGTCAATCTGTATTCAGTGATATATACAATATTACGATTCACATAGCCTATCAATGTCAATCTGTATTCAGTGATATATACAATATTACGATTCACATAGCCTATCAACGTCAATCTGTATTCAGTGATATATACAATATTACGATTCACATAGCCTATCAACGTCAATCTGTATTCAGTGATATATACAATATTACGATTCACATAGCCTATCAAAGTCAATCTGTATTCAGTGATATATACAATATTACGATTCACATAGCCTATCAACGTCAATCTGTATTCAGTGATATATACTATTTTTAGCCATTGTATAATGTGACACATATATAATCTGTTTCTTTAGGAATATATTTTTTGCTGTGTATTTCGCCATCAATTGTTTTCTATTTCACTCTTAAGTATAAATTAATATCTAAAGCAGGATCAAATAACTCGTAAGACATCCATTCTTCTGCTACATTCATGCTGTACATTATGAAATAAGGACAGAAATATATAATAGTTGCAAAGATTGTTATTTATTATATGAGACTGAAATCTGTTAATATTGCATATGACAAAACAAAAGCCATTTTAGTCTGATAGTCATATATACTGTTTAAATAAAGCTAATGATATTAGTTTACACACCGACATATACCGTATGATATTCAATGAAACCTGAAATGAAACTTCCACTACAACGATTATTTCAAGTCTGAGGCTAAGTCATTTCAGGATTCAAGCCTAAACAGGACTTCGATAATATTGTTCTCTCGATTTGTCTAATCTACCAGTTTGGCGTTAACAGTAACAAAATGCTCTAACATTTAATATGGTACTATAATTCTATGTTATAACATGTGCATCAAATAATTAAAACGTACATTAATAAAGCTGGATGACAAGTAAGATTCAAAATGTTAAAGGTTAACCTTTAAAACGATATATGATGTTCCACCGCGTGATGCCGATAAAAACAATCATATGAATAACGATCTATGAATACATTAAATATTATATATTGAAAGTCACAACAAATGTAAAAGAACGAAGTCGTTACTTTATACATCACAAAACAAGCCTGATTCTGGCTTTGAGGCATGCAAAATTATTTGTGTAAAATAAATTCAAATTGTGTCATTTTAAGCGCTAATCAGCCTTTTATGACCAACTTTTGGTATCATTATAGGGAATAGTTACTATTCTACCTCATAACTCTTGAAATATTACGACATTTAACAACATAAAAGCTATAATAAGTTTGGACAATAAGTGGACGTTTTTTTATTCGGACATTTCGGAAGGACATGATTAACATTGTAACGGTTTACAGGCACTAAATACGATAGTTTATGTAACGTATGCATATAATATTTTCCCTTATCGTTATGAGTAGACTCGGAAAACTGAATTGATGCATTATGTGTTTGGTTGTACGTTTACGGATTCTGATGGAAATACATTACACCAATTAGAATGTATACCACAATCTCCATCCGGTATGCAAAACTGTTTCCGATAAGTACTTTTCATTGTATAATTAAGTGCCGTTACATAGGATCGAAACATCTTGCGTTTTTTCTGTACTACATTATCCTCAAGCAACAATAGATACAAATTAAATTCTTCAAATCGGCAATAAAGCTTCTACTTACATATGTATATCCGTTGTTGATTTACTTGAAGAGTAGTTAGATAATGAAGCCATTGCGAATGTTTATATCATTTTCATAACGACGTTTTGCGATTAATATCGGCACTATAAGGGATAACTAAAGCTTATCAGCGTTTAAACCCCTGCCATTCAATCAGTTATTGTCATTATCAATTGGCCGTAAGGCATTATAAAAGATATGATGGGTCAATTATCAGGGGGTGTCTGGATGCTATAGCATCGATTAATGTCGCTAGTTTCACACCCAAGTATGTTTTGTTAACGTTGAACCAATCGGCTGCAGATTAAGTGAAGGTCTATTTGCAAAAGTGCAAACTAAATTCAATGGATTCAACGAAAACTATCGCGAGGGCTAATGGGTTAGCAAAAGAGATAATTTCAGATACTTTGACTTGATCATCGCTGAAACCGTCCAATTTGTTTAAGTAATTGATATTAAGAATCTGCGCTTGAAATGGGTTTAATTATTCCATTTGTTCATGTGTATTGGTTTCACTATTTGTCCGCAGATTATCGCATTTTAAAATATTTAGTGGAAATTATCCAATCTGTATTCATTAGCTCCCCATTCTACCCATACTACAGTCTGATAATCGTTTGGATGAATATAGAAGAGATTTTACTATATGGTTAAACTCAGTTATTGCTTTATTTACAGTCCTGCTTTTTAAAAATATGTTATAATATGCTAAGTTTTTTCTCTGAGTTAACTGTACATTGTAGGGATCGTTTCAATATTTTCCGATGTTGAATTCGCAAGCACTTCATATTGGATTCATAAAGGAATTACTTTGTACTATACACAAACAATGTACGTAGAAGCAAATCATGTACACTCATGTAGTAGGTGCTTTACGTTTTGGCTGATTAAATTTGTGTCTATATGAACTCAAGCTCGTATTTCCTGGACTAACACATACCAGATGCTTCATTATATCTGTTGTTATCCTTCTTGATACAGTGTGTCGTAATTATGCGAGTGATAAACCCTAGGTTCAATGCAATTGCTGGGTACCTACAAAAAAAAAAACAAGTGACAAGGCATACAATCTCATCTTTAGCTGGCAATCATCAGCATGTACTTCCTCATTTCTGCAAATCCGAATTACACGAGCCATGTCAAAGGTTATCATGCTTCATTATACATTTTGAATGTGTACTGTGATTTGACTATGTTCCAAGTACAATTGCATCGCCCTTACTGCCCTCAAATTGAAAGTAAAAGATATCCCATGGCAGCGTTGTGATAACTGCGATTGAAACACTTCATATTTGTTCCACATTATTATTTAAAATATTCAATGACAGAATAGAAGCACACTTGCAGAGATCAACGCGCTGTTCCTTTGCCGCTGACATTCAATGTCCTTTATGTAGAATTGTGATATTTATGTTGTAGGCATCATATCACTAAAACAAAAACATGTGCTATGTCTTCATTGTAGGGCTAAGTAGAAGCCGTGTAATCTGTGTCTGATATGTGCAATGTTTTCTTCTAATATTTCAATAACAATTTGAACAAATAGAAGGATTTATTGTATCATCATCATCGTCATCGTCGTCGTCAGTATCTTGACCTAGTGTGGTCGTTGAGACACTTTGCTGCAGAACATCTGACCAGTTCCCTCCACTTGTCACAATCATGCGCCAATGCCTGTGTCTCCGCAAAACTTTTCCTGGCCCATTCTGTAATGTTATCAATCAACTTTGTTTTCTGTCTACCTCTCCTTCTGCCACCCTGTATGCTGCCATGATGTACTGTTGAGGATATACTGTTGGCTCTAGTGACGTGGCCATTTCAGTTTCTCTTTTTGACAGTGGGGTGGGGAGGTCTTTCCTAATGGCCAACATTTGTGCCTGATTGTGTTACAAACTTCTTCATTTGTGATGTGGTCCATGTAAGAGATGCCAAGGATGGTTCTTTAGCATCTCATTTCAAGTGCCTTGATTCTTTCTTTGTAATTCTGCTGTCAGAGTTCAGGCCTCACATAAATACAAAAAGATTGAGATGACTAGCGCTTTAAATATTCTGATTTTAGTTTTCAGACAGATATTCTTGTCTCTCCAGATGGGTCTTAGGCTTGACATAGCTGCTGTTGTTTGTGCTGCTCGTGACAAAATTCTGCTTTTGATCCCGCTTCGGTGATTATGGAACCGATATATTTGAACTGGCCCACTGTTTCCAGTTCCTCTCCTCTGACTTTACTCCTGGTTAAGATTTGTTTGCCACTATTTGTCATCAGCTTTTATTTACGGCACTTATCTCCATGTCAAATCTGGAAGATGTTCGATCCAGGCTTTTCACTAAGGTGGCAGGGGCCCCGAGTGGCCGAGTGGTCTAAAGCGCTGTCCGTTATGGACCACTGCCATCTCACCTCTGTCTGCGTGGGTTCGAGTCTAAGATTCGGCTAATGTAGTTAAGTGAGAAAGCTTGCCAGTAGCTTCTCGTGGGTCGGTGGTTCTTTCCGGGGTTTTTCCGGTTTCTTCCTCCACCACTAATACTGGCCGCCATGTATAGCCTATATATTGTGCTGAAAATGGCGTTAAACCACAAAAAAACAAAAAAAAAATCACTAAGGTGGCATGCTTGTCTTCACTGCCTGTCAGCCCATCAATGTCATTTGCAAAGTGTAGGTTGGTTCAATTCTTACTGCCCCATAGTTGATTTCCAAGATTTCGCTATGATGCGCTCAAAGTAGTTGTTGAATAGCGTGCGTGACAGGAGGTACTCCAACTGTTGTCTATAACCAGTCCCCCTACGAATCTTGAGCAATTACCTCACTGGTAGCCTTGGCATACAGCTCCTTGATGATAGTGGTCAACTTTTGACCTATGTTGTACTTCTTCATTGTGGCCCACAATACCTCATGCCACACTCTATCAAAAGTCTTTTGGAAATCTATGAACACATTATCGATGTCTTGTTGATCTTGTGAGTATTTGTCACACAGAACATCATGTATTCATGTGTTTAAAGAAAAATAAATCCCAAATTTATGGAATTACTGAGATCTTCAAAGACAGTAATTTCAATCACAACTGTTTGAAAACAGAAGCAGGCCCAATCAAACATGGTGACCATGTTGCTAAAGAAGCTCCATGTTGATTAAAAAAAATTAGCAGTGTTTGTAGCAAATCAGCTTAGAACTCAAAAATCAGTGAATGCAATGGCTAAGTTTTGTACATTTTTATATATCTTTTATTCTTTATGTTTTTCAAATCAATAGGATGGTGTGTGAGGATACTTTAGTGGATCATAAAAATCAGCAGCATAGCAGGCAATCAGTTGTATAATGTAATGCATAGGTCAAGGATATTGTTGCTTACAATTTACCCAAATCATTTATTTATTATTATATAGTACATATAATATTTACAGGAAAGTGTAGTCTCAGGGTCTGCTCGGTTTTGAGAGAGCATGCCACTAGCTTCCCATTGGTCCGTGGTTCTTCCCAGTGGTTTTCCCAGGTTCTTTCTCCACCAGATATATTTACTGTTGTATAACATGAAAAATTACTGTAAGCTAATCCTAACTGGAAAACATCAACCCAGATGTTTTGCGGATTTAGGTTTTACTGAATTAATAACAGTATGTATAATAATTTCTAATGTTGGCTAACATCAGAACAAGAAGTCAAATTTTCCGGAATATCTCACACTCTTGGCAGCCTGTCTCAACGTGTTTTTTAAATTAAAATAATAAAGTTTATCAGACTTTACTAAGAATTTTTATAATTCAAATTCTCATACAAGCTTGTTTTCAAGTTCATTGGCCTACATTTCAGTCGGCGGTAAAGCAATGAAAGTCAGAAATGCCAAAATTGGTTAAAAGGATGAGAGGTATCTTGAATAAATGAAACTATGTAAGAACTTTCTTTAGTAATAATATATTTTTTATTCATTTAATGAGCGAAATATACATCTTTATCTGATTTTAGCATTCCCAAAATTTAGAACACAATCTACATACAAACAAGAATAGTATATGCCTAAATACTGTGTTCTCTACGCATTGAACAATTTCCCTTTTGGATATTAGTCTGTTTGATTGAGTAAAATAAACAATTTCACTGCTCATCTGTAAATCTGCAGTAGCATAGAATACATTCATACACGTTGTAAAGTTTTCGTTAACTATCCATGCAATTGTAAAAGTAGTGTGTGTAACTCAAATTTATATGAAGTTGTTCTGCTGGCAAAATTAAATTATTTTTGTATTTTCAGCACTGTATACCTCTTTTTTGATTGAGACGACAGAGAAACCACCTGATGTCACAGCCGATATATAAATACCACACCCAGACAGGAATACAGAGCTAAAACCACAATGACCACAAACCATAGTATGACGTACAGCATGACCACTGTTTTAATATTATGCATAATGACACATTAGAATTTTATTTACATGTATCAGTTAGTTGCTACCATGGGTAAAAAGTTGGTTGCATAATCATCAACGTAGTAAACTGAACACAGAGTTGTTTTGAAACTATAAATTTTGGACATTTTCGTTTTAATTTTGGCTACAATTATTCACAATGCTACTTAAAACCAATGTGATTATAGAAATTTTGTGATTGACGGTTTGGTAGCTTAGCCACAAATGTTTTGTTTTCATCATTTGAAAATATGTTTGAAAATTTCTGAGAACATAAAAGTTACTTTAGGAGCACAATAAATTAAATCTTTTAAAGCCCACATTACCCATCTATTGAAAATTAAATTGAAACAATTTAATATCCAGTAGTTGTTTTTTATCTTTAGATTCATTACAAAGCAGATACAGAGATGCTTCCGTAATCACAGTATTCAGTAAAGTGCTAATTAGAGAAAGTGAAAATTTGGCAAAGCTTAAGTTTGTTAAAGATTCAGTTTTGGAGCAGAAGTATCAAAAAGATAAAATTTGATACCTTTGAGCACTAGAAATTTGTACTCAACTAAGATAAAGAACCATTGGCTATCTATATGATTCTTTAAATATCATCCTATGAAAGGAAAGTTCTCAGAGAGGAGTTTCAAAACACAAGGTATCTGGCCAAAATAACGAGTTAATCAATTGGTAATAAATATTAAGCATTATCATTGTAAAAAATGGAAAATCACATATCTGACAGCTCCATAAAAACAATGAAATATGTGTTATTTTGAAAAAAATTATCTTTGTTCTTTTAAATATTTATAATTTTAACAGATGATTTTTTTCTAAAAGTATATAATCAATGTACCATTAGAAGATTTGTTGTGAATAATTAGAAATTTACTGGGTGGAGTAACTTAGTGTTTAAATATGCCACAAGATGTATTCAATATGTCATTTTCAGTTAACAGTTCATCTTTTTCATTTTTTTAGTTACTATGTGTCAGACAGTGATACAGTTTGTATAGAGAAGGGTTGTTCTTTTTACTACATATTCAAATGCAAATGTCATTATTGCTTGAATATACGTTTTGTATAAAACTGGCATTCTCATTTTTTTAATCAGTAGACTAACTGATAAACTCATGAATGTTTAGTTTTATTGTAGAAAATATAGAATATGATTTTATTTTTTGTGCATTATGAGATTTAATATGAGGACTTTTAATTTTTTTAAGATCCCATTAACATGTTGAGCTTCCTGCATACATGTATATAGATATTACATTATGATGGAGTAAAAAATATTTCCCCAAATTTTATTTAAGAATATGTGATTTCATCATGACTTTAAATAAGAAAAAAGCTGTCACTGTGTCTTTGTGTCTAATTTCATTCCACTTTGCTTGGCCCATGGTATGCAAAAGAATGCTGTCCATATGACTTTGTTTTCATAGTGGGAATAATCAATATATGGTTGTCAGAAGAGAAGCGTAAGTATTTTGCTGGTGTTTGTGTACACATGGATGAGGTCAGATAGGACTTGTGTCTGTCAGTGAAACGTAGAACACGTTTTGTGTTTGATTCTGGATCGAATGGATAGCCAGTGTAGGGTACAGAGCAGCAGGATGTGTGCTCTGGTCGTGCTACTCTAAGTATGATCTGAGCAGCTATGTTTGAACTTTTTGAAGTTTGTGGAGTACATATTAAGATGAACTAGACAATGGCAACTGAAAGATATTTGCGAATGGAGCTGATACGTCTTAGCTCAAGAAATGCAGCTTTGCATATGATCATGACATGTTGGTGCAGTCTGAGAGTGCATCTCTAATACTTGGACGGTAGCATCAACTTCAGTTGGGTGGCTCGATTTATATATTTTGGTGTCATCAGTGTATAATTGGTGAGACACTTGATGATAATCTATGACACTTGAGAGTGTCTGAGTGTATAGAATGATGAGAGCCAGTCCAATAACAGACCCCTCTGGAGCAATTCAACATATCAACCGTGAAGGGGTGTATTCCATTTGCAGATAAAATTTGTGTCCTGTTGCCCAAGTAGGACTTGAACTACATTAAGGTTGTATCATGAATTCCACATACATGCTGGAGACAGTGAAGTAATATATCATGGTCTATTTTGTTAAATGATGCAGACAAATGAAGAAGGTTGAGGGTTATAATCTTCTTGCTATCCAAAGCAAAGAGAATGACATTAACTACTTTTAGACTTGTAGTTTCAGTACTGTGGCAAGAGCGATATGCAGATGTTAAATTGCTAAAAAGATTGAGTTCAGATGAGGTACAAGATTGGATAGAACAACCTTTCTAAGGTTGCGCTAATACAAGATGTAATATTTGTTCTGGCAAACCATAATACGTGCAGAAGGGACAATTATTAAGACTTGATATTTCTGTGTCTCCACCTTTTGAAATGAAAATTTTGCTAGAATCGATTGAACTTATTTCCCTAGCTAGTGACAATGTTTTGTTTCTGAAGAAACCCCCAAATAAATAGCCAGAACATGTAACTATATTTTGACTAATTTGAGCCTGTTTCAGCTTCATTTTGACTTAAACTATGCTCGAAACAATCATTTCTTGCATAAATTGAAATATTTGAAAGCAATTTTCACATATTAAGCATGTCAACTTGATAACAACAAAATAAGGTTCATTTATTGTTATGTATGTTAATCAAAGACATCATTTAGGCTTGATGCAGCAATTTTCATTTCATTCTAGGGAGAGTTATCATTTGCCAATAATATCCTGCATATTATGTTTCTAAACTTGTAGTAGTGTGAAATTTATAATTTTATTGGTGAACTTAAAGCATGATTTGACAAATCCCCAATTAATAAATAAATGCAACATAGTGAGGTAAGTACTAAATATTTTATTTGACCAGAATAAAGTTTTACTCTACCAGTTATGATACAAAATTAAAAGTTAACGTTAATGACCAGAAATTAGTCGTATGAATGATTGTTAATGAAGTGTATTATATTACCCTTCTGACAACAGTTGTATGTAATTAAATTGAGACCAGTCTTCTCACAGTCTTGTAAACATTCAGTAGTACTGAAGAGTGCAAGGTAAGCACTTGTATGAGCTTGATAAAAACAAAGAAAAATGTATGAAATTTTAAAGAATAATGTGGGCAATGTTCTTGACATGAGAAAACAATTATCAGCAGTGTTGCACTTTGAGGGAGATCTGTGGCAACCTCTCATCTCAAGCAACTAATGGCCCCCATTGATAGATAATTATATCAGCCAGAGATACATAGAATGCCCCCCACCCCCTGAAAGCCCAACCAATATGCAACACTTGGTCAGCACTGACACTGCACTCATCTAATCATAGAGTTGGATTGTTTAATTTTAACTCCCAAAAGGTAAATAAAAACAAAACTTGCCAGTAGCTTCCCATGCATCAGTTACAGTAGTTCGTCTCATGTTCTTCCTCCACCAGTTATAGTGGATGCTATGTATAACCTATTGTGCGCTGCAAAATGGCATTAAACCCCCACAACAGCAACAACAATGGTTTTGATTCATCGGATACTACAGTGATGGCATTCATCATGACATTATTGCAAGATTTTTAATATTTAAGCCTGTACAGAAATGCAGTTCTTGAAATGAATAGGAGATAAGTTTGCCAAACAGATTATTAAGAAATTCATGAGAGCAATATCTCCCATTGCAGGAAACAATATGATTATTCCAGGCTGGATCAGGTCCAGTGTTGGTGGAATGTGGTTGTTCCAAAATTTCAAAAGGCCTTGACTTCCTGGAAAGGGCACCAAAGCTAAACTCTGTGTGTCTGTTCACTGCAAGTGTGCATACTACCCAAACAAACATGTGCAAGAATAAAACAATGGTCAAATGTAAAGTGTACATTTGTGTGTACGAGTTTTTTAAGCGCAGGTGGGTGCAGGCCAGACCCACGCACACCCCCTGGCTATGTCGATGCAAAGTGTTTTAATGCAAAACTCTGCAAAAACATATTGGACAAAGTACAGTTGTTTCACATGCAATTGATATGGGTTCCATTATTGAAAAGTGGAACAAGTTTGCTAAGTTCCCATTCTCTTTGGAAAATTAGCTTTCTGTCTTCTTGGCATGTTAGATATTTGCATCAATGCCTATTAATTTGTCTTTGCAGTATTTTACATTTAACTGAATGCATGTAGTTTGTTAACAAATCTTTATATTTGCATTACATGTACTTGTTATTCACAGTATTTTAGTTAAATCATGACAATTAAATAAGGCCTAATGTTTTAGTGTCTTTTATCCATAAATATTGTTAAAGTTCTTCCTACCAAAAACCAGTTTGATTACCGTATTCCAATTTTAATTTCTAAGTAAACTTGACAAAAGTCTTATGGTAGTGTATGAAATCATTTTTTAATTTTTTTTCTTCTTTATTGGCTTTGATTTCATTTTACCGATTATAAACTCATTATAGGTTTCACATCTAATAAAAGCAGTAAGCTTGTTTTAAACGAGTATGTTTTGTCTTTCTTATTACAGACTGTTGCACTGAATACACTGGAAACTGCCCATGATAATGAAAAGATGAAGTCAAAAAAGTGATGCAGATAATTAGCCAATTATGGTAACTGCAAATATATCAAATTATATTACTAAAATATGCATGATTATAAATGTAAGACTGAAAAGAATGCCACTAGAATCTGGTTGATATACATATGTTCATCTGTAGAGCTGTCAAAATCCACGGAAAACTGACCCGTGTACGCATTGTGTCGTTTGACGGGTACCCGGGTACTCGTTAGAATATGAAAGACATGTACAACCCTTGACCAACATTTTTTCCCCCACTAAATAAATAATGAGCTTAATGAGGAGAGAACAGACTATATTTATTTTTATAGCTACTATATAATATGTCCAAATTATATGTACAACAACTTTGGCAATATTTTTATTGTCGATATCATGTGGATGTATGACCTCTGATGTCACTGACAAGTAGGTTGCGAGATTTGTGTAGTCACATGACTAAGAATGCAAATGGCCAGATCCGGGTCAAATTTCAGCAAAGATGTATTTTCGTCTCGTCTGTCAGCGGATTAAAGGCATAACAAATGCTGTGCTCATGAGTTTTGAGAAAATAAATCATATTTCAATCGATTTCATGCAGGTATATCGCGATGAAAGATCGCCCATGTTTGCTGTGCCGGCATGTGGGCAGCTACCCCATGCCGATATCAAATGGTGTCAGCGAATTCCAGCTTTTCAATAGGAAATGCACTTTGACCCAACACCTCAACATGAATGTCCAAATATCCAAATTGGGGTGGCAAGGATCAGAGGAAACTCGGACTCCTCAGACCAGCGAGCTGCTGATATATGATATTTTGATAGTATTGTCGACAACCTATTTTTGTGAACGGGTACTCGTCATTGATTTTCAATGTTCAGGTTTATTGAGACGGTTGGGTACCAGATTACCCGGGTACCGTGGACAGCCCTATTAATCTGCAACTACATATCCTCTTAATACACTGGGCAGAAATTGACCAAAATAGGCTGCTATTGTAATAAATGTATAAGAGAAGTATGACATTTTGAGTCCCATTGCTGGTATCCATGTAAGAATGTTTGATTTTTAAGAAAAAATACAGAATAATAATGTTGCAAATATTGTAAATTGTAAAAGTGTATGAAAATGACATACATAGTGATTCTCGACCGAACTGTATGGAAATGACATCCAATATAGTGACTTTACCAAACTGTATGGATATTTTTCTTTTGAGTATAACATATAAGACAATGTATTTATGTTGAAACACCTGGCTTATGGCATGGAATGGCAATCGAAGAAGTATGTTATATAAAACTGGTTTATGGCATGGAAGGGCTATGGGGGAAGCATGCTATATAAACCTCACTTATGGCATGGAAGGGCAATGTGGGAAGCATGCTATATATACCTCACTTAAGGCATGGAAGGACAATGTGTGGGAAGCATTCAATATATACCTCACGTATGGCATGGAAAGACAATGGGGGAAGCATGCTATATAAACCTCACTTATTGCATGGAAGGGCAATGTGGGGAAGCATGCTATATATACCTTACGTATTGCATGGAAAGACAATGGGGGAAGCATGTTATATATACCTCACGTATGGCATGGAAAGAGAATGGGTGAAGCATGTTATATATACTTCACGTATGGCATGGAAAGACAATTGGGGAAGTATGTTATATATACCTCACGTATGGCATGGAAAGACAATGGAGGAAGCATGTTATATATACCTCACTTATGGCATGGAAGGGCAATGTGGGAAGCATGCTATATATACCTCACGTATGGCATGGAAGGGCAGTGTGGGAAGCATGCTATATAAACCCCACCTTTTTTTTCATGGAAGGACAATGTGGTGAAGCAGTCTATATATACCTCGCGTATGGCATGGAAGGGCAGTGTGGGAAGCATGCTATATATACCTCATGTATGGCATGGAAAGACAATGTGGGGAAGCATGCTATATCTACCTCACATATGACATGGAAGGGCAATGTGGGACACATGCTATATATACCTCACGTATGGCATGGAAAGACAATGGGGGAAGCATGTTATATATACCTCACGTATGGCATGGAAAGACAATGGGGGAAGCGTGTTATATATACCTCACTTATGGCATGCAAGGGAAATGGGGAAAGCATTTTATATATACCTCACTTATGGCATGCAAGGGAAATGGGGAAAGCATTTTATATATACCTCACTTATGGCATGCAAGGGCAATGGGAGAAGCATGTTTTATAAACATTGCTTATGGCATGAAAGGACAATGAGGGAAGCATGTTATGTATAAAAATGGCACTGAATGTTACATGGCAAGCAATGAAAGTAATTATATTTCAGTTTCTAATGTACTTTATTACTCGTATTTTCTTCCGTACAGCAATTTGTCAGTATCTGATACGGTTTATACAATTTGTACGTTCAGCTTCTCACACAATCCCTGTTAGCTATCACACGCATACACACATAGATTAACAATCAGGTTACAAATTGGATGACATTTTTGAATTGCCAGTATAGCAGTGTTTAAAATTGTCATCAAATATGATATTGTATCTGTTTTTCAATGGGGCTCTCATGTTTTATAAATACATCTCTTTGTTCTTGTTATTTCTATTCCGTCTTATGATTATTTATATTTAAGCAAATGTAAACTATGTCTAGCTAGGACTTTAATATGATCAATATAATATATTTATAAAAAATATGTATCTAAAACTTTTGTAATTAAGCTTTTCTTTTTCATTATTTTCTTTTGCTGGTGTAACAGAATTGTTTCCGAGTGGGTGGTGGATCAAATGAACAACTCAAACACAATATGTGAAAGATGATGTAAATTTATGAATAAATTATTAATGAAAAATAATGATGTATCAACACAATAATTCATGCATTCAACCCACAATCACACTTCACAACCATTCCCAATTTGAAAATAGAATTATATATTAATTCAAAATGAACACAGATCCAAGGAACCTCCTGGACTGCACAAATGTTTCAAATAAAAAGGGAACCTTTACAAAAATTATATTATCGAACGTATGAATTGCTATAAACCTCAACTCATATTATTGCACGTATGAATTGCGATAACAAGTACAAACATCTATATGTATTAAGTCAAGTTTCTAACTGTTCTTGAGATTCATGTAATTCCTTGGAATACTACCGAGATTCAAAGTAACTCCGTGTAAATATATCAATGCATTCAATTGTAACCACAATTGAAACACACACATGCGTCTCGACCCTGTACAACCATACGATTCACCAACTGTTGAATCGGCGCACAGCTTCTCCGAATACCTAGGGTTGACCCAATACTTTTATCGGCCGCTTGTCCTTCACGAATCCACTACAGTTATACGTCACACTAACGTACAGACAGCATACAGCACCTATTAGAACCACCGGTCCCAAACACTTAGATGCTATCCTGGACGTTTACACCTCTAGACAGCTCCGGACACTGGGACATTTAGATTTCTAGATAGTTCCGGATATTTACACATCTCGACAGATATCCTCAGACATCATGACCTCCTGTTCACGCCAGATACAAACGTAGACGGACAGACAGTCTGACAGACAGACACCTCAATTTGATCGCACAATCAAATGGCACAATCAAACAGTCAAATCACGGCACATTCAACTACAATAAAGAAACCAAAGTAATAATAGTTGTTTCTAAAACAATCTAAAATTTATATTACGCTATTGCATTTAAAGTCTAATAGTGACTAGTAATTCCAAATATTCAACGGTTTAAATCTGCAATGTAATAAAGGCATCATTACATGAAATGATAAACTGAATAAAATTTACTTTAAATAAAACGAAATATAAATTTAACTCTCACCCTTTTGGCTGGAGAAAGAAAATGACGAACTATCTCTTCTTTGACAAGATACTTTTGACTCGTAATCTTTTTTAGAAATTTTCTGCCTTATATGTCCCCAAATAGGTGAGCAGAATTCAGGGCAAAATTCCCGTGCACCCCGTGATTATAATGTTCCTGACTTCAAGTGATTTCCAGCCAGGTACATGTAAGTCGCTACACGTCGCTTACCTTGAAAAACACTTATTCACCCCAGGTAACGCATGTACGACGAAACAAAAATGGTGAAATTGGTTTGTATCCAAGAAGAAATAAATTCAATTTTCGCCTAATTCTGTGACAATACCTCCCCCTATGAATAAAAATGTACACATTTTTAAAACTTACACAGAATAGAAGCAAAATAACTACTGATGATATCTTACAACATTTACACTGGTTATACTACAGTCTGGATTTTTAATACTGGTTAAATTTATACAAATTTCCAATCATGCCCTACTCAAGTAGCCTGCCCCTATATTTTCAACTCCCCTTATTGCTTCTACACGGAAGCGATAAGGTTGTAGTGTCAGCGCCCAACGCATCAACCGAGCGTTAGCGACCTTGGCCTTGTTTAAATACAATAGGGGTTGGTGATCAGTCTCGAGAACGAATTCTCTCCCAAATAGATACGCGTGATACTTCCCAATTCCCAATACTACGGCCAAATATTCCTTTTCTATAACGGAATAATATTTCTCCCTGGGTAGCAATTTCCTGCTTGAGTAAACTACGGGTAACTTACTGTCGTCTTGCTCTTGCAGTAAAACTGCCCCGAACCCAGTTTCAGAAGCATCTGTTCTTAAAATAAAGGGTTTTCTAACATCTGGCAATTTTAACATAGGTGCACTAACAAGTTTCTCTTTCAGAGCACAAAATGCTTTATCTTGTGGCGGTCCCCATTCAACTTTGTTTGGTTGCCCTTTCTTGGTCATATCAGACAGTGGGCTAGCAATGGCTGCAAAGTTCGGTATAAACTTTCTATAAAACCCTACTAGACCTAGAAATGATCGTACTTGCGTATTGTTGATTGGCTTTCGTGCGTCTCTAATTGCTTCAACTTGCTTGGGGTGAGGTTTTAACTGACCCATACCACTTACCCTGTGACCCAAACAATCTAAATCTGTATAGCCAATACTGCATTTAGTGGGTCTCACTGTGAGGTTCGCTCTGCGGAGTCTATTGAAAAGTTCCCAGGACGGACACGTGCTCACTCCCAAGTATTCGTGTACATGAATATGTCGTCTACAAAGCTATCAACGTTTGCTAAACCTTTAAGCAACTTTCGCATCAAACGACAACATGTGGCGCTGGCCCCAACTAACCCGAATGGCATCACTTTGAATTGATACAATCCTTTCTGGGTCACAAATGATGTCAATGCTAGGGATTCTGGGACAATGGGAACCTGCCAATATCCCTTGACCAGATCCAATTTGGAAATCCATCGGTTTCCCGACAACTTCGCAAATATACACTCCATATCTGGCATTGGTTCTGCATCGAACACAGCGATTTTATTTAACTGCCAAAAGTCGATACAGAATCGGTTCGTCCCGTCCTTTTTCCTGACTAGCACTACTGGAGAAGAATATGGCGAGTTGGAGGGTTCAAAAAACCCCTGATCTAACATTTTATTCACCTCTTCGTCCACAGCTTCACGTGCGTTGTATGGCACCGGATAGCCCTCGATTCGAATAGGGTCAGACGTATTCATCTTAATTTTGAGGTCTAACAAAGTTGTACAACCTGGTCTGTCGGTGAATACATTAGAGTGTTTAGCCAAGAGCGCATTAATATGTTGACGCTGGTCTTTCGTCAACTCCGCACTCACATCGACTTTATCTATCCCTTCCCCCGCAACTTCCAAGGGAACTCTCGATATCCGAATCTGCTACATCATCATCGACGACTGCCGTACAAACGACATTTAAGACCCCCTTTTCAACATTGTCGCTCTGTCTCTTGATGTACAACTTAAGCATGTTAGCATGGAATGTCTTTAAATTACCGTCTATGTCAGTTTTATAGTCCATGTCACCTTTGACCTCTTTAACTTCATAGGGACCTTTCCACTGGACTAATAACTTATTTGTGCTAGTTGGAAGAAGCAATAGAACCTGATCTTCTACAAGAAATTTCCTATTTCGCGCTTTGCGGTTATAATATTTGGCATATCTGCGTCCCGATTTCATTAATTCGCCACGTGCCATCTGGCATGTACTCTCTAGTTTATCTCGCAGATCTAACACGTACTGGTAAGTAATTTTTATTTCCTCGTTCGCGACATCACCCGTCCATAGTTCGCGTAGTATCCACATCGGGTCTCGAACTGTTCTTCCATACAACAGTTCGAAGAGTGAAAACCCTAAACTTTCCTGCGGTACTTCGCGGTACGCGAACAGAACAGCGTTCAAATAACGGTCCCAGTCTTGCGGACGTTCCGTGCACATCTTTCGTAGCATGTTTTTCAGGGTACCATTAAACTTCTCTACCAGTCCATTGCACATCGGATGGTATGGGGTAGTGTTTAGCTGTTTGATGGATAACAGCCTAATTATTTCACCCATAAGGTCAGAGGTGAATTGGGCACCATAATCTGTGAGGATTTCTTTTGGCAACCCAACACTATTGAAAATATCTACTAATGCTTCAGCTACCCGTTCCGTTTCAATAGCTGGTAACGCTACGGCTTCGGGGTATCTGGTCGCGTAATCAACCAGAGTAAGAATATACCGATTCTTTCTTTCGGTAACTGGTTGTATTGGTCCTACAATATCTACTGCAATTCTTTTAAACGGTGTATCTATTAATTGCATCTGTCCTAATGGCACCCTTGTGACCCATCCGTTACATATGGTTTTCTGACATACGTCGCACGACCTACAGAACCGTGTGACATCGCCATTAACACCGGGCCAGTAGAATTCAGCGACTACTCTGCTGGTGGTGTAATCCTTACCTAGGTGTCCTGCCATGCTCGACTCATGCGCCACCCTAAGTACTTGAGATCTATATGTCTGGGGTACGACCACTTGCCAATAGGTCTTACCCTTCGGAGCGCTAAACAAACTCCCTATGAATTAATTCGTTCTTCCTTACGAATCTTGAGCTACCCCCACCCTTGCAGTGTTTAATCGCGCCGGACGCGAGTTTCTCAACAATTGTTTTGATGGATTCATCACGTTCTTGCTCTCGTTTGAACTCGTCACGCAAAATTCCCGAGATCGATTCGGGGACTATTAATTTATAAAACGCGGTTTTCTCTCGTGTTTGCGCTCGCGTTTCGATTGCCTGGGCCAAAGGTATCTTAAAATCTGCCATGGTTGGAAGACGGGAACCTTCAACATTACCGATCGTCAGATCGTAAATAGGGTTTTACATACAAAGGGCATCAACAATTCCAGTTAGGAAAGGTGTTTTTACCGTGATCCTTGCTACGGGAATGCGACCGCATACATTGGGACTCCCACCCGAGCATTTTTGGTTATCCTGCATGAGACTACGTTTGATCACTACGCCCAGTGTCACGTAATACTACGACTTCTCGACCGTTGACAAACCCTCTCGCGGTTGGTACTCGCGCTTCGGGAAATAGATACGTACCAAGCGAATGAATACATGGTTCTACCTGTACGATATTATCAGATATACCTTTACTTTGTATAGCCACTGCTACCTTATGTACAAGCCCCTTTCTTTTAGGATAGTCTTTTTGAACATGACCCCATACATTACACAAGTAGCATTGCACACGCGGACTACCTGGATTCCTAACTGACCTATTTGCCTCAGCTGATTTCACAAGCTCCCTAGGCATCGGTCTCGTAGACTGGTTTCCAGACTTAAAATCTTTTGAAACCACGTTCTGGGTTCCCCCATGAGCTTCGGCGAAGAAATCGGCCTGCTTAGCCATATCTTTTACGTTTGAGAAGACTTTCTCTTTCAGAAATTGACCTAGTTCTCGCCCAACTGTGTTAAATAATTGATCTCTGAGCAAGAAATCAGTCAACCCTTCATACGTTTTCACCGTATTGCCGCATTCAATCCACCGCTCAAAATAGTTCGCTATTCTAACGATGACCTGACCAAAGGTTTTTCCCTTATCGGGCTTGCCATATCTGAACTTTTTACGAAAACCCTGTTCAGTGAGCTCGTACCTTTTGAGAAAAGCTTCCTTTAGGACGTCGTACTTAAACACATCGTCTCTAGGAAGTCGTGAGTATACATCCAGCGCTTTACCTTTTAATAGAGCACTAAGATGCAGTGCCCAGTCATTTCGACTCCACTTCTGGTTTTCGGCATACCGCTCAAACCGATGAAGATAGCTATCCATGTTATCTTTTTCATCGTCAAAGGGAGGTAGTTTGGGGCCCCTTAATTTGCTAGAGGCAGAATAGTGTTCTACTTTTCCAACTATTGCTAATTCTACCTTACGCTCATGATCCCGTTGCTTTGCTTTTTCTTCTAACTCTATTCGCCTTTCCTCCGCGTCCCTTTCCCATTCTATCCTGTCCTTTTCGGCCTGCTTCTCTAATTCTATCTTTTCCCTCTCAATGGCCCATTTCCTTTCATCGGCTTCCCTTTCTAATTCCCTTGCCCTTGCCCTTTCTTCCCTTTCCCGGGTTTGTTCTTCCTGAATAAATTTCCTTAAACGTTCACCTTCATACCCTAATTCTTTGCCTAAGGCAGCCAAGTCCTTAAGGGATGACATGACAATTGTAATATAAATATAAATATATATAGAACAGGCTGACCTTATCTTCCTGATGAAGGTAACCAAAACCAATGCTTTAAATATGTTTGTACTGGACCCACGGGCCCAAATAAACTAAACAAAAATAAACCCCTGCTTGAGGATTATTTTGTCAAGAAGGTCACGCTCAAATATAGACATTATATACTTTCACGAACAAAATGATTGACAGTTCACTTAATCCAGCGATCCCACTTCTGACACCATTGTAACATAATTGTTTCCGAGTGGGGGGTGGATCAAATGAACAACTCAAACACAATATGTGAAAGATGATGTAAATTTATGAAATAAATTATTAATGAAAAAATAATGATGTATCAACACAATAACTCATGCGTTCAACCCACGATCACACTTCACAACCATTCCCAATTTGAAAATAAAATTAAATATTAATTCAAAATGAACATAGATCCAAGGAACCCCCTGGACTGCACAAATGTTTCAAATAAAAATGGAACCTTTACAAAAATTATATTATCGAACGTATGAATTGCGATAAACCTCAAATCATATTATTGCACGTATGAATTGCGATAACAAGTACAAACATCTATATGTATTAAGTCAAGTTTCTAACTGTTCTTGAGATTCATGTAATTCCTTGGAATACTACCGAGATTCAAAGTAACTCCGTGTAAATATATCAATGCATTCAACTGTAACCACAATTGAAACACACACATGCGTCTCGACCCTGTACAACCGTACGATTCACCAACTGTTGAATCGGCGCACAGCTTCTCCGAATACCTATGGTTGACCCAATACTTTAATCGGCCGCTTGCCCTTCACGGATCCACTACAGTTATACGTCACACTAACGTACAGACAGCATACAGCACCTATTAGAACCACCGGTCCCAAACACTTAGATGCTATCCCGGACGTTTACACCTCTAGACAGCTCCGGACACTGGGACATTTAGACTTCTAGATAGTTCCGGATATTTACACATCTCGACAGATATCCTCAGACATCATGACCTCCTATTCACGCCAGATACAAACGTAGACGGACAGACAGTCTGACAGACAGACACCTCAATTTGATCGCACAATCAAACAGCACAATCAAACAGCACAATCACGGCACATTCAACTACAATAAAGAAACCAAAGTAATAATAGTTGTTTCTAAAACAATCTAAAATTTATATTACGCTATTAAATTTAAAGTCTAATAGTGACTAGTAATTCCAAATATTCAACGGTTTAAATCTGCAATGTAATAAAGGCATCATTACATGAAATGATAAACTGAATAAAATTCACTTTATATAAAACGAAATATAAATTTAACTCTCACCCTTTTGGCTGGAGAAAGAAAATGACGAACTATCTCTTCTTTGACAAGATACTTTTGACTCGTAATCTTTTTTAGAAATTTTCTGCCTTATATGTCCCCAAATAGGTGAGCAGAATTCAGGGCAAAATTCCCGTGCACCCCGTGATTATAATGTTCCTGACTTCAAGTGATTTCCAGCCAGGTACATGTAAGTCGCTACACGTCGCTTACCTTGAAAAACACTTATTCACCCCAGGTAACGCATGTACGACGACGAAACAAAAATGGTGAAATTGGTTTGTATCCGAGAAGAAATAAATTCAATTTTCGCCTAATTCTGTGACAGTTGGTATTATTTATGCAATAGTAGATTTCAAATATGCAATTTTTACCTTTTATAGGCTTTTATAGGCTTCTTTGTAAGATATTATATACCTGCAGTCCCAATTTTGTTTTGCTTATTGTATCCTTCGAATGTGTTGATCGTATTTCAATGTATGCAAGAAATAATATTCTTATTTTGTCTTTGCAGCCTCAGTGAGTAAATAATGCATCATTAGGGGCCATCCATTTAGTGCCTGTGCATGGAGGGTGGATGGGGATTAACCAAAGTGCATACACTTGCGTATGGGAGATGTCTACTGCAAATGTGTGTGCACACATATGAAACGGGGTGGTGGTTGTGAAACCTCCATAATAATTTGTCTAATACGTAACCTGTATGACTGTGTTCAGTTGGCATTTGAATTTTATTGGACAATAGATTAACTTTTTGAAGATACAGCTTATTTAGTTGGTGCAGCCAGACTAAGACATTTAACGTCAGTGGTATATTTGTGTTATTAAACCCATTGAGAGTATTAATCCTTCATCATTTCTGAGTATTAAATATGGGCTGTTCTTTAGAATTGTGGGGTGGTGGTGCATCAAGCATACATACATGGGGTTGAGGTGTAACAAAGCATGTGTATGGGGTGGAGTCAAATTTTGCCCTATTTTTGCTTATGTATTAAAGGGATGGCCACTTGACAGTTAAACTTTTATACTGCCTAATTTAGTATGTTTCCTTTGTCAATTTTAGGTTCATTGGCCAGCTGATCTTGTGATCTGTGCTTTGACCAGTGAAAGCATTTGAATGTGCCAAAGTCACCCAAATGGTGTAGGTATTTCTCATATGGGTCTACAGATTTGATTGTGCATTATAAGTTTTGAAACATTATAAGAAAGATGGAAGGGAAAAGAATGAAATTACTAGTTTTAGCTTGCAGACACTGACTTTGGTATATATGATTAGCAGCATATTTTATATCAAAATATTAATGTCAAATTCTATGCTAAATCATAAAATTGTAACATTACAATTTTTCAATTGCTTTAAAATAAACTTAATTTTTAAGAAAAAGTAAGTGAATAATTGATACGTATGATGTGTATTTTTAGCATGTAATGTATTGCTCACTTTATCTTCATCGCCATATTCTCTAAACTGCTATACTTGCTATGATATGCTAAATTTTGCTCAATTTATTTTTTTTATGACAGTTTGGATTCATGTATTTCTATGTTTATCTGGTAAAAATGGTAAAACCTGTCCATTATCCATCTTCTAAACAACCAGACAAATGAAAACAAAACTTAGCACACAGCATCTATGCAGAGTTTTAAACTTTTAGAGATAAAACCATATTTGTCAATATTTAATTCAATGAAATTTTGAACAACTACTAAATAAAAATCACTGAATATATTTTCATATATTTATCAGAAAGTATCAAGTCATTATGCTGAGCCACTCTCCTTATATCACGACTGCGGATCCACTCTCCTTATATCACGACTTTACTTAACATGGAGTGTATTAAGTACTTTAAAAAAAATTCAAATGAATTTGATTAATCATCTGATTTGGCCACCAGTACTCAAAGGAATAATTTTTAAAATGACTTAAAATGACAGTTATCTTTGCATAAGATCTAGCTTTGAGGGACTTCTCATAATAAATTTCAGCCTGGTAAGTTAGTAAAAGTTAGCTTGTAAGAATGATGTCATCCATTTATAATACTCGTGGATCGTGTATCTATTATATTCTGTATTAATATCAACATGAGATAGAATAAATCTCATAATTATCACAAGACATCTTGAAAAAAGTTTTTTTTTCATTAAACATATAATACATCCATTATATTTATTTGCAAACCTTTTCAGAACCTCTCATGAGAATATCCTAGATACTTTGACAAGTGAACAGTGTTGCAGTAACCGTACAAAAGAAGAAAATAATTGTGAACAATATAGACAGAAAAGAGCGTCATACATGATTTCGTAGAAATGTTCACCTGAAATACATGATTGACATGTGTAAAGAAAACCTACAATTTAATTCATGTTGGCATTAATATATGATGAGAACAAAGGAAAGTATCATCACATTGTTACATCAAAAATGTTGCCTTCATTACATTCTTGTTGTCTTGTTGGAGCATCAATGGTTATTCTACTGATTATTTGCAGCATAATTGACAACAGAAGCCAAATGATCCTTTGGAATAATAACTACCCATTGTGTATGTTGTGATTTTATAATCTCATCAACTTCTAATGAGATAATATTGTGCATTTGGATGTGATTACAGCATATCGTATACCATTTTAAATGTTCTGAGACATCAACTATCATCCTTCAATAAATTTTCATGTTGAGAAAGTTAAGTCTCAATTGTGTTTTTTCTCACTTGCTCATACTATTGAAAAGAACATGATTAATTGTTATTGTGCATTAACTGAAAGATGAAAAAAAATTCTGTAATAGAGCAACATCTTGCTTTCTGTTACCATTTATTATTTCTTTGTTCCACCTTAAGTCAGACATTCATTACAGTTCAGCTTCTCTGATTCAGAAAGAAATGTTTCTTTGAGAATCACACAGAATTGGCCTCCCTTCTAGTGTCGGATATTAAAGGGGATGGTGCTTTTATTATTTTTGACAACAACATATACTTTTAATTAAATACATAATTCCCGCGTGTTTCTTAGAGATTTTAAGTTAATGTATTTTTGGTAGTAGTAACTTGAAACATTATAACCATTTATTGTAATAGCAGTCAGTTTTAGTGACCTAAATGTCACAGACTACTAGAGCACAGTCATAAGGTTCATGCGAGGGTTATCTTCCCATTTTAGTGTCTTTTGTGTTGCTCACTCATCAGGGTTTATTTTAGGATCATAGGAATATCAAACATTACTCTGCTTCTTTACATTAAGAATGTAACCATAACGGCATGGGTACCTCATTGACATTTTAGTTTTAAATATAGATTAATTCCTTGATTGAAAGAAGCTAGCGTAAATATGTAGTCATTCAAAAGTCAGAAAAGATTATTACATTTCAAGATTGATTTAGCAGGGTCTTTTAAAATAAGATCTAGGTCAAGTAAGTTTGCCTGATGATTTACATAATTTAAGGGTTGTTTTATAAAAAGCAGAGATTATACTCTCACCAAATGCTATAAATATGGTTTAAGTGCAACTGCCCATTTATAATGTGCAAAAGTTGTTAATTAATTATTTCATGGGAGCAAGTAGTGAGTTCTCGTTACTACGTTGGTGCCGCCACTGCTACTGGTCAATTAATCGGATTACCTCTGTACTTGACCTTCAATGGATAAACAAACCAATCACTTAATGGATGAAATTTTTAGGTTAAATTTTCTTTAAATGTCAGGTACTGAGAGAGGTGAACAAATTTAATTCCCAGACATCTATGTACATATGACTTGCACGATGAGATTTATTTACAAAACCATCTGAAAACGCAGCCAGAAATGGAAAATGAAAACTCTTTGAACGCTACAAGTCCATGTACTGAATTCCCAAAATCCTCCATGTAGCTCTCTGTACAGTGACTGTTGCCTGACATTTGTGACAACAGTTGATGTTTTTGCTAACTTAGCGCTATTTATTTCGACCTTGCCTTACACGTTTACCCAAAAGATTCAGAGTTTGAATCATGAGATTAAATGTTCTTCATTATGCCAGGTATGTGTTATTGTGTGCATGTTTTGTAAGAAATGAGAGAAAAATAAGTAAGCAAATAATAACAATTGAACTAATAATAGTTTTAGCCAAAATAATTACAATTGTTACAATGAAGTATGTTATAAATATTAGATCGATATTTTGATATATATTTGATTGGGAGTATAATGTGTACATCCATTTAAAAAAAATGATTTTAAAATGCATAGTTGAGGAGTAAATAAATTCACATACATGTAAAATATTTAGCTGGGATAACGTTTAAGGCCGATTGAACTAAGCATGACACATTGACACCTTCAAAGAGTAAACTGATCATAAAAGAACTCTACTACATGTGATCCATTTCTGAAGAATTTCTACTTTTGCTTCATTAATGTAATGTGCTAAGAAACACCTTTTAACTTACAAGCCTTTCAACCAGCTCATCTTCCTGAAATCCTCACATTTCTTGAACTTAATTCTTTTCTCAGCTTGAGATTCATTATTAAACCAAATTTTGATTTCATGATCAATACCCAAACGTTCTTTGGAACATATATTCATATATGTGTAAATCAGTTGCTGGACTGGTAACAATGGAACTGCCTATAAATTTTCAAGGGTGGATAGATGATCACTTTTCCCCATTTTATATCAACAACTTCAAAAAATATAAATGATATTGCTTCCATGTCACTTAGACCTTAAAAAGATTTCCAGTGGATAGTGTTTTTGTTGATACATGTTATTATCTGCTTTTTAATTCTAACATAGTCTTAAGTTTAATGGCAATATCATACAAAGAAGAGTTTGATATGAAAATATTGTATCACAGATCAGTAAAATCGTCATGAAATGACTATGAGGATTTGGATTAAATAATCATGCTGTCCCACAAGGATCTGTGGTACAAGTGCATGATGAAAACGTACCTTATAGTATAATTTAATAAAATGAAAAATCCATCAAAGGGGCAAATGCTTGACTGTCCTGTTATTTTTTTTAATTCATTATGGTTAAACCATCATTGATAAATTATAAAACTCCACCAAACCAAATTTTTTTTTTAAAATAGTATTTTTCTTAGATGACCAAGTTGACAAGTTTGCATGATTCCTGTAAGTGCAGTACAAAATTCTTTATGATGGACATTCACCTTGGACCTAATATAATGGGTAGAAAATAATTAATCTTGTTTCAGTATCAAGATTTACCAACATGCTATATTTGGGTGATCATAATTTAAAGTTTTGGGCCTCTACTGATCACAGAAAAGAGAAGTTATATGATGGTCTGTTGTTTTTTGTCTATTCATTGGCAAGTATTTGTTACTGACGTGCTAAACAACATGGAGTATTGCCATGAAACTTTACACATTAGTCACACGGTCTAGTTCCTCCTACCTGAAAATGGGGCTGTTTAGACATCCAGTATGGCATCCAGTGACCATCTGGAAAATATTTACTTCTTCCTTTCAATGGATTGTCATATCAACTTTGCCTTTTCACTAAAAGACCGACTATGATGGCAGTTGGTCCTAAATCAAATATAGCCACCACAGCAAGAATCTTGAGGGGCCCTGAGTGTCCATGTGGTCTAAAGCGCTGTCCGTTACGGATCAATGACATCTCACTTCAGTCTGCGTGGATTTGAGTCTCGGATTTGGCCAATGTAGGTATGTGAGAAAGCTTGCCTGTAGCTTCTCGTTGGTCAGTGGGGTTTTCTGGGTTCTTCCTCCACCATTAATACTAGCCGTAATGTATAGCCTATATTGTGCTGAAAATTGGTGTTAAACCATTTTAAAAAAAAGAAGCAAGAATCTTGGAAATCTTGTTATTGCTTGCTATTCCTTGTGGACAAGACATATTGATATGAGGCTTTCATCTGAAGATGTATATTGTACATCCAATGTGGCTGTCATGATGAGTCTTGACAATCTTGTCGTCACTACTCACCCTGAATGGATGTTGATATGAGGTTTTCACCCAAGACATCAGCTGATGTCTAGTTTATCCAAAATGAAATTGATGCCAATATGATGTTCAATATGATTTCCACTGCAGCTAATTTGAAAATCATATTGCTTAAGAATATCACATTTTTTTCAACACTCACCAATTAAAAAGAACACCGTTCTTTTCTAGAATTCCTTGAAATTATTATTAGCGAGAATAGCATCAGTTTATTTGAGTGATTATTGTTTTTAAAGCAAAATCACATTTTCAAAAGTATTCAGCAGGCATATGCACAAACTGGGAATCAAAAAACAATATTCTTGTTTGTGTTATCATGCACACAGCTGTAAACCCGAAACAAAAACCCATCAATAAAAATCAATAAATGTGTATTGTCAGCTTATTCACTGAATGCAAGTAAATAATAACTATGGTAACATTTCACTTGTATATGTACGTGTTGCTGTGTTCATAGCATCATGTACAGAAATGTAAGTAATGACCGTTGACTTTAATCCCAGGTGAGTTGTATAAGGAAAGCTACACCGGTTTTCGAGTTTGCGAATGGAAGGTTTGAAAATGATGCGTGATAAACCAGAAGACGTGCATTATTAAGGCGAACCCAGTCATACCTTCATAATAAAAGTCGGTTCAGCCGTTTGAAAAAAGGCGAATTTATGTGGCTATTAGGGTTAGGGTTAAGCTTTTCTGTAGTAAAGGTATGTTGGGGCAGGCCAGATATACAGGATATCCCTGCAATAGTTGCCTCATCAACACCCGGTCCGATAAAATGGTACCTAGATGATGAAATTGTTTAGCAGTTTGCGAGAAAAATAAATTCTGATGACTTTCAGAGTTAGGGTTAGAGTTGTCTGGAGATAACGTACGAACCAAAATGACAGTCTTGAAAGGAGTTTCAATGAAACATTAAATAGTGATGGACGATAATAAACACATTCTAAACTCTAAATAATTTATAAATGAATACTAAAATTCAAGTGTGATTCCGACTAAAACTGTTAACTTGTCATTTAATGCAATGACTTAATTCATCAAAATTTTAACTGAAATCTACTCTCGATTTAATTACCTTTTTTGTAACATAATCCCGCATAGCAGAAAATCTTTTTCTATTGTAATAGCTTTGAAATTTAAAAATTAAAATGCATGAGGTATTCACAAATCTGCAATCGTTCCTGGTATACCTAAAACCTTCCGAATACCAAAACTTATTAAAATTTTGAAGAATATATTATTTAAAATATATTTTTTTTTATATCAGATAGTATTTTGTTTTATATCAAAGCAATTTATCACATCGAATATATTCTGTTGAACATTGCAGCATTAAGAAGTCAACCGAGATAAATTAGATATTATGGAAGACCATTCTTGAGTAAACCGAAAACGTTGCGCACTTCAGTACATTTCACATACATATACCTTTCTTTTAAACACGAGAATCATATTGAATCTGTAGATACATTAATATTTAATATGATCTGATAGACAGGAAGAACAATCAAAACAAATAAAATGTGTTACATTCTTTGCTCTGCTTGCATACCGTTATCTGTATGCAAAGTTTCAGTAATCTTTGCCAAGTTGTTCACATTGTAGTTAGTTTTTTTATTTGGCTTTACGGTTAAGTGTAAGGGTACGGTAACTCTAATTTGCACTGACCTAGGGATAACTAATCGCTTCTTTCAAATGATTTTAATAAGAAAAGAAAATTAAATCTTTATTTTTGCAGTAGGCCCTGGTTAATTTTTAAAGAAATATATTAATTTTCAGTAAATTTGAGTCATATTTGTATAGATTTTCTCTTCATTAAATAGTTGTGTCAATGTCGAGTCATGTGTAGTGATATCCATTTATTCGTGTAAATTAAAGACCAAAGATGTTAAATTTATTAGTATTAAAATCTCATTGCCCTATACATATACTATATTTTCTTAGTCTATAAGTAATAATTTTGGAAGGGCCAAGCAATTGTTTAACAAATGACTGCTAGTAAAGTTGTTACGGACCGATATATATATATATATATATATATATATATATATATATATATATATATATATATATATATATATATACTGTGCTTGATATCAAATATGCCTTGCAAACATATCGATATGTGTTGGATTTGCATGTCAGCCATAGTTTTCCGTAATTTTCAACATGTAGTATTGTAACCGATACTTTAATAATTGAATACATGATGCCGCTTGACATAGAATCTATATTAATCTATGACAGAGTTTTATTCTACGACACAGTTACAATTATTGCTGAAACATCCATTGATAGGTATATAAGCTATATAAACATGCCTGTTTTGCGGTATCATTTGATATTTTTCCAAGAAAGCATTGGAAATAGTTATGTGCACTACAAGCACTAAATAAAAATATTGTTGGTCGTTGCAAATCTTCTACAAAGTCTATTAAATATAAATTCTGCTAAAACTTTAATCCTCAAATCGTGGTTATTGAATATTTGATAATTTGCGTTATTAAATACCTGATTACTTGCTTGGTAACAATGATTGTTCCAGAGAGCATTCAGCAGGCATCATAGTTTAAAATACAGTCATACAAAATAGAATTGTCCTTTAAAAAAAGGATTTTGTTTTATAAATATGCAAATCTTGGTGATTTTCTCATATTTGAGGACTTCATTCTCTTTTTTATCAAGCGTAACAAGGTTTATGCAGAAACTATTTCTTGTCTTTCAGACAGATTGTCACTCATCTTTACCCATTTTACCCCGAAAATGCATGGTTTCTTACTTAACAGAAGTGTAAGTAATATTCAAAGTTTGCGCCACGTTTGTTCTGTAAAACTATTGTTATTGTGCGGAAACCAATTTTCTTCTTTTAGCAAGTGATCTCATCCTTTGATCTAAACTTCGACAACCTTCATCCTCGCCTCTTCTGCAAGCAATCGCAGAGTTTGGGTGAGGTATGTCGTAATTGATTTCAGAGTGAAAATCACAAATGTCAAGATCACTGTCTGAAATAAACCACTCATGTCAGCTTGGCACAATTTTCATTTAGGACCAAGAAGACATCATAAAGAGTGGTCATGTCGAAATCCTGTGCTGATATTTTCTATTTGGTATAGCACATGTAAGATTTCAAGATGGATGCCATAATTGTCATATCCAATATAACAGTGGCAACATTTCTACTTAGGTATGCCTGGTTTCAGGATAATGATACCGGGGTAAGGACATGATGCTACGTGTCATGTTTGCGGCATAATCTACACACACACACACGCACGCACGCACGCGCGCGCGCAGGCATAGTGACTGAAAGATTTAAAACAAGGTTACAGCGCAGAAGTCCCTACAAAGGAATGCCACTCTAGCGCATACTAGATGTCAAAGGAATTCAAGACAGTTTATTCCCTTTGAAATACTGAGTGTTTCAACTGTTTGATATTCTTCAGTGATAATACAATTACCTCATGTGGTGGACATAATAGGATATATAGATGTGGAATAGTTATGATCAATTCAGGTTTTAGTAGCCCGCACAATAGGCTGTTTGCAGGCAAAAATCAGGGGTGTAAAACCTACAGACAGTTTATAGGATTCCTGTAGCCGTGATTGCTTCAAGACTAGCGCTTTAAATATCTTATTATACAGGTAGTATTGCAGCCGGAAATCAAATGTATACGGCTGGGGAAAAATATAATAATAATTTAAATAATTAAAATAAATTTGGTGGTTGGATGCATAATATGTATCAAGAAAGAACATGTATATTGCTAGAGAACATTATAACAAATTAACAATAGCTGGAATAATTCATACAAATAGGATATATAAATGTAGAATAGTTATGATCAATTAAAGTTTTAGTAGCCTGGACTATTGGCTGTTAGCAGGCAAAAATCCGGGATGTAAAACCTACAGACTCTATATAGGATTCCTGTAGCCGTGTTTTGTTTTCAAAACTAGCGCAATAAATATCTTATTATATAGGTGATAAAGTACCCAGAAAGAACATGTACATTGCTAGAGAATATTATAACAATAGCTGGAAGAATTCATACAAATAAGATGTATAAATCTAGAATAGTTATGATCAATTCAGGATTTAGTAGCCTGGACTACAGGCTGTTAGCAGTGTGTGTGTGTGTGTGTGTGTGTGTGTGTGTGTGTGTGTGTAAAGTTTCATGGCAGTACTTGAGGTAGTTTAGGGCTAGCAGTAGTAATAACAATCTTGGCGCAAATGACAAACAACAGATCAACCCATAACCTCTTCTGTGATGTGACCAGTATAGCTAAATAAACTCTTTAGTAGGTCACAGGAACATGATCTCAATGTACAACAGACCACCATCCCAAGATATACCTACAATGCCAGTTTTCATTGCAGTCCTGAAATCTGTGTTAATCATAGACAGGGAAGATGGCCAGATGGAATTAAGGAGTATGGCAACACGAACATAACAGGATAACCATGCATGGAACATTATAGTGGTTATAAATAACTTTGATCATTGGTCAAGGTATTTTGCCCTGTACTAAACATAATGTACAGAAGACACTATTTTCACATCTTGATCACAAATTAAGTAAGGCTTACTGTTACCTAAAGTGTAGATTATGCGTAGTTTTGTAACATAAGATTCAAGAGAATTAGAGCCACTTTGCCCAACATGAATAAAGTTAAAGATCACCTGACATCATAATGTCAGCCTTATGACCAGAACACAAATCGTATATGTAAATACAAATTTACTCAAATGAATAAGAAGTGCAGTCAAATTTTGATTAAGTTCAATTTATGTATATTTTGCATGGTAAAATATCAACACTTTCACAACAAGCAAATAATATATATTTGTTCTTTTTCAAATACATTACAATTATTAAACACAAACAATAACTATTCACTAAATGAAATAATACATCTCAATTACAAATGCATGTCAAAATCCTAAACAATGCATGGATTCAAGTAATATTATGGCAAACATATACATGCTTTATTTTCCAGAGATGACCAGCATTGTAAATGCAACAAAGTGATATAAGTACAGTTCACGAAAATAAATAGACGATATATGCTTGAAACAAGTGAATAATGAATATATTTCATCGAGTGGATGAAAGACTCAGTATTTTCACAAGTGGCAAAGATTGATTTGTCTTATTAAGCGTTCAAAAGCAAGCAATTTCAGATAGAATGAAAGAATCTTTCGATAAAATCACTTCGGCAAACGTAGTTCTATAAGGATAGAACTACGTTTGCCGAAGTGATTTTATCGAATGATTCTTTCTACTTTTATAGAACTATCATTGCCAAAGACACTTTATTCAATGATTCTTTCTAGCGATATAGAACTACTTTTTTGCCGAAGTGATCTTATCAAATGATTCTTTCTCCCTATAGAACTACGTTTGCAGAAGTGATTTTATCGAATGATTCTTTCTACCTTTATAGAACTAGGCTTGCCGAAGTGACTTTATCTAATGATTCTTTCATTAGATTCTTAATGCCTTTCACATGAATGAAGATAGGACCAGACTTAATAATTTCCTCTTTCAAATTTCATCCTGACATTAATTGCGATTTCATGTTTGTTACATTTTCTCTACGACAAAAGCTTTCAGTCTCCTTCCGATTGTTTAAATAGCTTTCCAATATTTCCACAATATGGATTGATTTGCCTCAATAAGCGTTCAAAAGCAAGCAATTTCAGACGGAACAAATATATCTTTTATCGATAATATAAAAAACAACATTTTAGTAAACACTATTCCCTTTTAGTTCTTGTTTCGTTCGCTGCGCAATAATTCATTGGTATTGCAAATTCTATTCATGAACGATTTTAAAGGTTCAGCAATATCGGAATATGTTTTGGCATAAATAGACCCATACAAGCCCTTGTAATCTGAAAATAGAAATCTCGGAATATGTTTTGGCATAAATAGACCCATACCAGGCCTTATAATCTGAAAATAGAAATATCAGAATACGTTTTGGCATATATAGACCCATACCAGCCCTTGTAATCTGAAAACAGAAATATCGGAATATGTTTTAGCATATATAGACCCATACCAGCCCTTATAATCTGAAAATAGAAATATCGGAATATGTTTTTGCATATATAGACCCATACCAGCCCTTATAATCTGAAAATAGAAATATCGGAATATGTTTTGGCATATATAGACCCATATTAGCCCTTATAATCTGAAAAAAGAAATATCGGAATATGTTTTGGCATATATAGACCCATATCATCCCTTATAATCTGAAAAAAGAAATATTGGAATATGTTTTGGCATATATAGACCCATATCAGCCCTTATAATCTGAATATGTTTTGGCATATATAGACCCATACCAGCCCTAGTAATCTGAAAACAGAAATATTTATCGCCATGAGGAAACCATCAAACTCACATAAGACGATATTACTAGTCATTTAGCCTGAAAAAAATCGTATATTTTAAATTCTGTTTTGCAAATCAAGATGCCAGATAAGAATTAACTCAATGAAACGGGTAATATGAAAAACAGCAATCGCACGAACACGATTGTTTGTATGCGTCCATGCTGAGGTTTCCGCAATAACAAGTGAGGAACGAAACATGCATAGCTATACACGATCGAGAGAAGATATAATCTTTCCTATCTAAAATAAACCATGTTCAATCGCAGAGCAGGCCTTGAATCACACGTCCATCAGTATTTACTGCAGTTGCTCTAAAATGTTTAACAATAATGCAATAGCACAATATTAAAATTAGTCTTCTCCTAAAGCTTCTTAGTAATTATTCACTTACCAAAAACTGAAAATTATTAAGTCATATTGCTTTTGGAGGAAAAAGTTCAGCACATTATTATTATTATTATTATTATTATTATTATTATTATAATTATTATTATCTTAACCTATAAGCTAGAATTGGTCTCAACCCACAACCACGATCAAAAACATCAGTGTAATGTGGTGCGTTCTTTAGCAGTTATAAAATTGCAGAGTCATGCATGATTTTAAAAATGACCAAACTAGAAAACTATTTCAAGCTGATAAGCGGCAAATTTATTAACATTACCAACGTTTTGGTTGTATTAATCAATAAATGAATTTGAAGCTCTCAAGGTATGCCTGTACGTAAGAAAATAAATAAGTTTTGATAATATAAGTGAACCACATATTTTTTAGATTGAATTTATGGTATATGCCAACCTCCATTACTTGTATACTCTATATCTTTATGTCGTATTTACAGTACTGGTTATTTCGAAGAAGTGGTTTTATTAAACCGTTTTTTTTTTATTATCAATAGGGATCCAGAAAAGTGAATGTTTTACTTGTATTGTCTGCAAGTCTGCAAGCGCAAGGTTCTTTATACATGCTCGGAGTTGTTGGTGAGTTTTTAATTTCCGTTATCATATTGTCACGTTCGACTGTGCAAAGTGTTGTTTCCTTGACAGCCACATAAAGCAGTTTACTACAGGTATATATAATTCTTTGTGTCGCTGCATAATTATTTGTGTCTGAGTAAACGCATACTATCGAATAATCGTATCAACAGTAACTTTCTAGCACAACAAGAGACACATTTTAATATCAATATAACACCATTTTCCTATTTCTGGATGTTGATGATATATTTTAAGTTTTTTTTATCCGTTTTTCTTGTTTTTGCTGCTTGCTGCTTGCAAAATTTAGGTTTTAGGTTGTTTCTCTGCCCAATCTAGTTGTTCTTCTTCTTCCTGATTGAATGCCACGTCTTTTTCTTCTGGAACATTTGCATATCTTTCCTGGATATTTTTTACTGGTTGAAGTATACTGTAATACATTATTTGGTTGAGGTGCGACTTTCGATTTCAATATTATTGTGTCTCATTTTCATGTAAAATTATTGCATTTCTTAACTGCTTTATCAGCCTTGAATATTATAGCAAAGCATCCAATCTAGTCCAGGCGATAAAAGGTATTGTGCGGAATTTACCTTGGTACACAAGCATGATAGTGTCATGAAATTACTGAGACACGTGTAAAATACATTGCTTTAAAAATATATATATGTATAGTCACCAATATTTCTCCAGCCGAATGCGGAATAAAATTTGTGTTCGTGCTTGTAATTGTATCTTTATGTGACACTTATGAATACAATCCTTGGATCGGTGGCAACTGGGTTATAGCAAACATTTACTGTTCATTCACGTCGTCATTGGTTCAACAATATCTACCAGTGATTATAAAGCTATCCGCCATTATATTGCTCGCTAGCTTGTCCGAGGTCAAATTTTCAAACTGTAATAAATCGATGACCTGCATGCTGCCCTGCCGGAACGTCAAGTAGTTTAATATGTTTTTGCGAATCACACGTATTGGTGGTTTTAATGTCATGGCTGCTGATAACATTATGAAATGGACATCATACCCACGCTAGTTATGAAATAATAAGAGAAAGTATTTTTATTTGAGTAAATGCTAGAATGCAGATTGCAGGCAGTTTGTATGGCTCTTCTGTGAACACCAAGGACGTAGCAATGATCACATATTATTGTGGAAGTAAACGTTATTTCACATAACCAGCAATAAATGGATACGGAAAACTTGCAAATGTTATCAGCTGTCCTAATCATTACCGCTGGTGAATATATATATGTTGTTGAATCCATTTCACTTAACATCAAGCGATTATCATTATCACCTATTTTGAAACTTATTGTCGCGATACAACGTTGGTTGGTGGTTGTTTTTCCGTCACACCTAAGATGTGTTAACTACTGACTTTCGTGTAATTATATACTTCAGTAATTCTTTAATATCAAAATATATTTTTGCGTGTGTTGTGTTTAGAGTGTTGGCGCTGGACTCATTATAACCCGTTAATATGATGTATTATGGTATTTGGCGTTAAGGACATATTAGACAGTACTTGATGTGCTCCACCCATAATCAGCTAACATATGTATAATTATCGAAATCAAAAGATTCTCAGAATATCAAGCATATATATATATATATATATATATATATATATATATATATATATATATATATATATATATATATATATATATATATATATATATATTAATTTTAGTCCCAACGGATAATTCTGGAGGTATCGTTACACATATTTCAGAATTCTTTAACTTTTGGTAAAGTTGTTCTAACTCATTACATATTAAATCAAAATAGCTGATCTCTTTCTACCTTCTACAGCTTGTTTTGATAAATTCTGCCTCGGTTGTCACAAGGTGATATAATCACGCAGCGAGCTTATATAAACTGTGAATCGATAGAGCTCTAGCTGCTTGCTACTGATATATTATGAAAGCGAGCATCGCCTCAAGAACGTGTACCATTAATGCTAATTATCCATCTGTAGCACATATTATGTAGCTTGTATACCAAGTCATGTAGTTTAGAAGGTTTGGCGTCATATATATATATATATATATATATATATATATATATATATATATATATATATATATATATATATATTTATATATATGATGTGTCTATGTGTCTTTCATATCTAACGTATGGCTTATTTACACAAAAAGCTGTCCTGGAAAGAAACAATTCAATTGGCAAATTCTAGTCCGGGAGTTGTTAAATACCCTTCAAATATACATATTTCCTTCTCTTTGGCCAAACAACGGATCTCTGGACTGCTTATCACAAACTGGTAATCTAGAATATTAGAATCGTCAATAGATGGATTAAGAATAAGAATAAGAATTCATTATTTCAGAAATTAAAGTCCATACCTCTAAATTAAAATATAGATATAGAGTATTTTTTGAAAAAAACATTGTAGACATAAAAGTTGTTAGTTTTGAAACAAAGTTATAACATGCAAAGCTATATATAAAGTTGTTATTTTTGAAAAATAGGAATGTCTGCTCATTCGTACATGTTGAATCATGTAGAACAAGGAGAACACAATGTTCATATTATATACATCAAAAAACATTTTTACAATATACGGGAAGATGCGAATCACTTTACACTAACGTCACAACAGCAATCGTATATGCCACGAAGTTATAAATTAAGTCACTACATTGTTTCATTTGTTCACAACGTTTGTGTGCTCGGATTGTTTTGTACTGTGATTGTATATGGACTAGTCTTTAACACAGTTTACTGTTTGCCCGTTGCTGTTACAAGCATTTACTAATCTCTATAACAGCTAGGTACGTACTGCATATTGTACAAAATCTCTGTGTAGATATTCAACACATTTTTGTTCCCTTCTTATTTTTGAGGCAAATTTATATATTTGTTTGTCTTGTTACCTATAGCATGTGCAATACAAACATATAAGAATACACTTCATGCCTCTGAATTGAAAGGCACACTTATTCATTGATAATATCAACCGACATTTAAAACACAGTTTGACTAAGTTGCGTTTCGCTGATCATTAAGCTTTCATTGAATTAGCATCATGATAAAGGACCTGAAATTATATCAACCAGTTGTGAACGATTTGCATTTTAAAACTTTGTTTTCTATTGTTTCGCGGTTTCAATTGTAACTCAACAAAGAGACATTTTATATAATGCGTGTGTCGTATAACAGATTGTATTATTTTGTATGATAAATAATATATTGCTCATCTTCATAGTTTGGTTTCGTGCAGAATGTTTTATGTTTTCTGCTGTTTTTTTGAAACAGTGAAATACTGAATGCGGAATGTATATATTGAAACTAAAATGATAATTATATATGTTCATTATCAGTTGTTGATTAAAATATATCTCTTCTAGAGGTTACCATTATATAGTCATTTAATGTTATTGAAATAGCTAATATTAACACACAAAAGTGAAGACTTGTATTGGGTATGTTTGTTCTGATAGCTACACGTCTTTTTTATTGTAACTGTTATCACAACGGACATTTTATGTAATGTTGGCGTCTCAACAGATTTTCGTTTCTGATTCTAAACATTAAGTTTAAGTCGTCGATATTTATCGTATTATGTTACCGACGTTTTCTAATTCCTTTCTTTGATTCATTGTATCTTATGTAATCCCCCGTTATTCGTTTGATTATTCTTCATTGCTTTATTCATGATATCATCATTATTGGTTTCACCTTCTCAAAGATATGTTATCATCTCATCGTCTTTTAAAACTAAATTGCATATTAATTTTCATCTGCAAAACAAACCATGTTATAAATGTACTGAACGCATTGAAAAGCTCACGTGATTAAACGTTATTTGATCATACCTGGGACTATGCAGTTATCAGCTGTTATTCGAATCCCACCAGACGCTGCTGTTACAATACCATTGACCATGCAAACAAATGTTTATTTTGGTCTTCCTTTAACACTATGACTTTCCATATCATTATTAAATCATGATTATGTTCATTTCAGCTTTTTACAGTTAACATTAATGTTATTGGCATTCTGCAGTAATTCTAGCTATTTCGGTGGTTCTTGTTCTGTGTATCCCCTATCTAATGGCACGAAATATGTAACTTAGAATTAGTTCTGGTAAATACAGATATTCTGCAAGAATAATCATTTTGTTTCGCTCGCTTTTGTATCTGAACGATGTGGTCTTGTCACAAACAAATTGCTACTAATCGCTTTTCTCTGTTGATTATTTCGTATCAAAATTAAATCAGATATTGCATGTTTTACTTTGTTACCTTTAGGTTCACTAGCCTCTAATTATTTGCTTCATCATTTTGCCTTTTAATCAACCTTATACTCCTAAATTATGAAGTGTAAACTGATATCATAAAATCACTTAACAATGTTATTTTATTTTGCACTATCCGTGTTTTGTTTGCACAATTCATAATATTTTTATCTCACTTGTCAGTTGCCAAAACGATTATATACAAATTAAACCATGTCCAAAAAGGCTTTCGCCTGTTTGCCCTCTGTACATATTGTTCATGGTTGTTCTTTTTTATTCTGAGTATCAAATACAACCGTCAATAAAAACAGTTTGCAGGATATGCTTTTGGAAAGAATAGTTCTGTATCCATGACAACATCTATAGCCTTGCCGATTTGCGTTACTTAAATTATGTTCAATTTTAATTTAACTTAACTTAACTTTTGTTCTAATTTTTGTGCGTTCCAAGTTTTTACATTCTAGATAATTTTAACAATATATGCTCTAAAATTATGTAACATAAAAGATTGAAAAGCAGCAAGCTTTTCAAATTAAAAAATTAACTTATCTCGCTAAAATACAAACTGAAAATGAAAAAACAGCTTACCGTATTGCGAAATGACACTCACAGTAATCACAAGAAGTGCACATTAAAGCAAAAGTTACCTTATTGGTGTGCGTGTTGTTTGGCCTGTATAATGTTGTCGAGCCACCAAACCGTTGTTACATCACAGTAATACAATCCAAGACGAAATCTTAATTTGAAGGTTCAGTATAAATTCAAGAACCATTTATCCAAGATCTTTATCAGAACACTTTTGCATATCCAGAGAGAAATAATATACTAAATATATAATTTGAAGAAATGGATTCCAGCCTGTATAGCCTTCAGCACATAACAATAATACAAATTTGATTCCGCAGTATAAATACAGCGAAACTCAGTAACAAAATCGAATAGCATTCCACTTGACATCTGGTCAAAACATTCTCTTTAAAAAAATAAGTAATGGAAAACAACCTTCTAGAAAGTTTGTACTGTTTACAAAATATAACGTATGTTAATTTTGTAAAGTTCCTTACAAAAATTATAATATATAACCTGAACTATGCCAGGTACGCCAATATATTGTGAAGCTATTACAATATCCGAGACCCAGACCCAAATAAAAATGTTTACGTCTATCAAAATTTATTTTCATATTAAACCCATGCACACAACAGATACCATTAGGTAATAATTATTATGTGTTTACGTAATTAAAAGATAAAATGCAACAATTCAGGTCATGTAGAAAGTAAACTGATTTTTACAAGGTCAAGTTCAATGTACAATGTTAAATTGCAATAATAGATAATGAATTAAAAATTTATAAAAACAAACTAACAAACAAATTAAATGTACATGACATGAACGTTGTCCTGCTTCAACTATTTGCAAGCCTGTATTCTATTATTTTGCGACATTGCATACTACAGAGATTTAGAAACTTGTTTGCTTTAACTTTCAACTTTGTAAATTGCTTTCTGTTTTACTGTCCAAATCCTTCGCTATATATCTTTAATTTACAAATTAACAGTTAAACTGGATTTCAAGTTTAATTTCCAGCTTATTTAGGATAAATTAGTTTCATCTGTAACTCGTTTGAAAGACTACTAAATTACGAAAGTAGTCCAGTATTACTACACCAGTTTAAAGTGAAACTTAGTGCAAAGTAACTGGAGTAAAGATGTGTGAATTGTTACATTCATCTGTGGATTGTCTATCAGAAAAAATTGTTCCCATCACCGATGAATTGAGTCACATTCGTATATGCTGCAATCCGGTGAGGATGGATTGAGTCACAAATGAATATGCTCCGATCTGGTTAGGATGATTTGATGAGAAGATTCATACCATGTTATCTCTTCTTGTCCCCATTATTTTACTCACGTTCGTCTTTGTAATTTCTTTGTCTGTAATTGGAAGACTTCATTCATTCATGTTTTAAACTTAATTCCGTAACAGTCGCCTTAAAAAAATGTTAAAGTAAACTTTACATTATCTTTAATTGTAAAATATATGTTGTGCTGGACCAAATAAAACACGTCTCACAAAAATTAACAGTTTATTTCTTATTCTTTTGTTTGTTTCTCTTTTTCAGGGTTTAACGCCATTTTTCAGCACACGATACATGGTGGCTAGTACTACTAGTGGAGGAAGAACCCTGCAAAACTCCCAGAAAGAACCACCGACACACGAGCAGCTACTGGCAATATTTGTCACATTGCCACATTGGCCTAATCTGAGACTCGAACCCACGCAGACTGAGGTGAGATGGCAGTGATCCATAACGGCGAGAGCTATAGATCACTTGTCCATTTTATTAATCCTAACCGTTACGTATACTGTTGGTCCTTTACTTTGTTCTGAGAAAAGTGAGTCCATTGTGTATTGTAATCATTTGATAACATTTAATTAATCTGTTTAACATATATTTCTATACTAGCTGTTCCGTAACTATATGTACGTTTGAAGGCTGTTGCAGGTACGTTAAAGCCCTGGTATAAACTTGTGTACGCTCGTCTGGGCTGTTATCAAACAATACGTTTAATTTTCATTTGATTTTTATTTAATCAGCATTAGGAGAAATATTAAATGTATTGCAGTGCGTTGAATCAGGTAATATCATACCTGTATCTGATAAATGAACCAAGATATTCCACACACTGGTATTATTATTGTTGTAGGGTTTAACGCCATTTTTCAGCACACGATAGGCTATACATGGCGGCCAGTATTCATAGTGGATAAAGAACCCGGTGAAACCCCCAGAACGAACCACTGACTCAAAAGAAGATACTGGCAAGCTTTCTCACACACCCACATTGGCTTAATCCTAGACTTGAACAAACGCAGACAGTGATGAGATGGCAGTGTTCTGTAACAAATAGCGCTTTAGACCGCTCGGCCACTCGGAGTCCCCATACTGGTATTAAAATCAATATGTGTTTATTTTACATGCTCTGATATAGTTTAATCTGATTAATGCAAAGATATTCAATAGCTTTGTATTTAGACTCATGCATGTTATCTTTACTAGCATTGGTATATTTTTATCAGATAAATGTGAATATGATATTCCACATCCTGGTTTTAAAATCCATTAAGTTCAGACTTATTGATTATGCGGTAAATATATCAAACTGTTTATTATTTCATGGTATCATGATACATGTATTTTTATCTCGTTAAATATATTTCTCATGGCAATGTTTAACTTGCACTTATCCAGATACATATTTAAGCTCATTGTTATAGGGTGGGCTATATTTATGTTATTGTATTTCCCACCTCTTTCGGTACTCGATATCAATGAGATGACATCTCTCGATATAATTCGCCCTGTTCGAGTGAACTTATAGGTAGAATAAGTAGGAATCTGAGCAGATATATAAAACAGAATGATTTGAGCCCAGTATACAAAGGAATCAAAATTTAATAAATTACAAACAATGGAAAACCAACACAATTCATTAGAATGATACACTTCTTTTAGAATAAATATGTCTTCGAACCATTTAAGACAATTAGATTTAAATGTATATAAAAATTAAAAATATCCAATCTGTTTATATATAGGATTTTTTGTCACCATATGATCGAGTAAACAGTGGAAATCGTTGCCGTGTGGGAGTGTATAACCTGATTAGCGATGATTCCCTCCGATTCGTCCTTTCACTCCTTCTCGCCTCCCGTTTTTATTTTCCCCGACTTTCTCTTGGTTTCGCCTCCCTTCTTTGGGCGGACAAGTCGATATGTAGAATTCTCAATGCGCCTAAGAATGTCCCAAATATATCTCTGCATACTTCTCACTGCACGCGAAGAAGTCCGAAATATATCTCTGTAGAATTATCGCTGTTTCCCCTTAAACTGTGTCGTTTACACCCCGATTCTTCCCAGGCATCCGGATCCTTGGTCAACGGTTATCACGAGGTGAATTTGTTGCAATTTCTGTCCTCGGAGTCAATGACTGAAGTCAAAAGACTAGTATATTCCCGTGTAGACTGATATGAAATTTTAATGCACGATATTAAACTAGTGATTTCGGTTTGTGAAACGAGCCCCTTCATTTAGTGTGGCCAATCATACTTACGTACATTTTCCGCCTTTATAGAAGCATCAAACTTTGGGTCAGTCTGACCTCCTACGTTGACTACTGGTAACGGGAAATTCTCAATTCGTGACAGTTTCACCACGAAATCAACATTTACCGTGTTCCTAAAAGTCTGTTTGACTCCTGCATAAGCAAATGCTAACAAACGTTTAATTTCAGAAAAGATTTCTCCTCTCGAGAAGACATTCTGAACATGGCAGTGTGACGATTGATTCGCGTCCATTCTCAAGAAATTTAGTCAATGGTTATCGGGTCTCAGCTAAAGGAATTAAGAAGGATCGCCAGGAATTTACCCCGTCACACTCATTTGCCCATCAAGAGTACGATGCACATTACGCTACGCTCTTTTGTTTTAATTGTCTAATGATTGAAATATTATTTTGTTTTGTAAATAGTATAGTTGTAAAAATATGACAATTTTTGGTAAGTATAAATAAATAAATAAATAAATATATATATATATATATATATATATATATATATATATATATATATATATATATATATATATATATATATATATATATATATATATATATATATATATATATTCAGGAGGGCCCCGAGTGGTGTAAAGCGCTCTTCGTTACATATTAAGACCATCTCACCTCTGTCTGCATAGGTTCGAGTCTTAGATTCGACCAATGTGGGAATGTGAGAAAGCTTGCCAGTAACATTTCGTGGGTCGGTGGTTCTTTCCGCGGGTTTTCCAGGGGGTTTACTCCACCAGTAATACTGGCGTCATGTATAGCCTATCCTATGCAGAAATGGCGTTAAACCCTACAACAACATAATTTAGGCTTAGGGATTGATAGACGAAACTTGTGCTTAATTGTTTTCCATTCCGTGACGAGCGGTACTCATCGGTCTCGCTGAGCTCGTGAAGCTAAAAGAATGACAGGACTTTAAATAAATTATTACTGTTATCACAATAAGCTTATAGACGACAATTTTTTATGTTGTAATGATCCTGCAATAGGACAATACATGAAATCAACCCGACACTGGAATAAAACTTGAAAAGATCACTGAAATAGTACATTGAGTTTTCAGCGAACTCGGTAGAGTTACCAAGGAGGACTTCACGCGAGAATAACAAACACCAACGTTATTAGAGCATACCATCATCAATTAACTAGCATGCATATCGAACAATGATGCAATAGCTCTGTCTCACTCATGATGCTAAAAGGTTTAGGACATGTATCGCTCCCGAAATATGCGTGAAGAATACATTCTAGCGAGGAAACATTTCCTGACCCATAGCCATAAAAGATGCATATGCAAACCCGATGGTACAACGTGCATGTTGTGTGCACATATTTATTTTGTACATCAACCTGCCTCATATAGACAAATATAATATATAAAATACATGAGTCAGATCAAAACAAAAGGTCCATGTATCTGGATAGGTATAATAAAGTAATGCATACGAATATCATTCACTTGATCTGAGAAGGCAGTCTGAATTTTTATATAACAAGTTGATGCAACCCACTTTAAAATCTACACATGTATTTTCAAGTCCGATTGCTATTTTTGAGATCACGTGATTCTCACAGTATAAACAAAAAGCCCATTTCCCTGAGTGATAATTTGGGAAAGCGAGAATGTACTTAATAAGTTCCTGCTATTCAATGTACATGTCATCCATTCAGTTTCTGAGATAATCTACTTGCCTTCAACCAAAGTGTCTACTGCAATAGTAGCTAGCTCTGGTCCTAGTTAAATATTGGTATTTCAATGGCTATATAATATGCAGTGACCAAATATGACGTGTACATGTCTCATATTAGTTTCAATGACACCAAAAACCAGAAAGACCAAATTCACAAATATGTCCATATCGTAATTTATTATATAGTAATAGCTCGAAAAGTCACAACATACCCTTCTGTTAAGAAATCTGCCAGTAGCCATGATAAGTGACAGCTGCTTAAAATATATTCGGTACCGATGATACAAATCAGAGGTCTCCTATTATACTTTTTCGAAATTAAACAGAGCTGCTGATAGCATAGCTGATGCAAGCAATGCAACCAAAATTTACAATATAATACAGATGAACATTACATCAAGTAGACTAGGTATGTACATTGAAAACATAAATAATTTATTTTAATGAATACACAATCAGCAAAGAGGGCGAACAGAACAAAACTATTTCAGACAAATCGAAACTATGTCAAACAAAATTCTAAAGGATTTCAACCGAAACTATTTCAAACCGAAACCATTTCAAGCAGACAAAAAAAAGAGAAATCCTTTAGGATTTTACGTTACATTGTGTTGCGGAGACGAATTGTTTTAACCGAATATTTGATCAAGTCCGATACGAGATCTTTATCTCGGGTCGTGCAAATTTATCGTTACAAATCCATGTGAAATTGACTGAGCATGACTAAAGACATTTCTAAAGAGATTATAATCCATATCACCGCCGCACCAAGTTTGCCAATATTTCGTAGCGTATGTGTGTCATCTCCATTAAATACAGCAAGAATATTGCAGTTATCTCTGATCACTTTTGGTATTTGTGTGTATGGTTGAGTGACATATATCACATCGGTATTTTTTTGCCTACCTCTGGAAAATATCCTAGCGGGATTCTTTTGATTGTCTAGCATGACATCATTATATACAATTAAATTGCTAATATTTCCATCAATAACATCATTGCTCGGTGCTTCATCGATATAGGTTATAAACTCAATAATATCCTCATCGATTTCCGATTTTGCCATCTGGTTAAAATCTTTAACACCTCGTAACATCGCTGACCGTCTACACTCGGGGCTACTAAATACAACTTGTCCCATTTCATCCATCTCGTTATTAAATTAAGTAACAACTGCGTATTGCCGCTTCCGGATGGTCCGATTATAATCATACGAGTAGAATTTGGTAGCGCTGCATGATGTTTAACTGGTTCTCCTGTTTTTGTTGCCGAAAAATCAATTACATTCATGTTATTATAAATAAAATATGGATCTATATTATGTGACATGTAAGAAGCGTACTAGCACAAACGACTTGACGACGATTATAACTAAAAATAACAGATCAGCACTTGCTGGTAAGTGTGTACAATGTGGTACAAAACATTTAGATTTATTTCCCTTGATAAAATCAAGGAATCAAAAAAAAACGAGGAGGTGATATTGCAGCCAAGTTAGCAAAATTATCAGGAACACCATGGGCAAAATATCCGGGAGAAAAACACCTTCTATGGTATAGTTATTGTGGACCCGGGACCAGACTCGATATCAGACTCGATGATCAAAAGAACCCCGACCCGGTGAAAACCCAATAAACGCTATTAATAAGGCGTGTCATGCTCATGATGTTGCTTATAAAAGCAGCAATCTGCAACACAGACATATGGCAGATGTGAAATTAATTCATGCGTTGAAGAAATCACTGATAAATCCTTCAAAGAAAAATTGGCCTCATGGTTGATAAAAATAGCGATGAAAAGTAAATTAATGCTGGGTGCTAGTAATTAATAACAACATGGAATCTATTTATTATTCCCCAAGAGGATACTGGAGGGGTAAAGCAGCAATCGGTAAACTCGCTAGCGCCGCATAGGTGAAAAATACCACTGCAACGGATAGGTTATCCAAACAGGCGATATGGCAAATTTATTTACCACCTCCTAAACAAATTAACGTCTCGCATTTTGATATCAGAGTCCTTAATGAGGTTCATCAGGCCGGTATATTGTTTTTGCCGCATGATGGTGTTTACAAATACGCGCTTACCGTAGTTGATGTTGCGCATATATACAAACAAGCAGAACCTCTAAAAATAAAATCATCAACTGATGTGGCTTCTGCGTTTGAAAGGATTTATCGTATAGGTTCTCTGTATCGGCCAAATCTATTGCAAGTTGATCCTAGCAAGGAATTTCAGCGTGTAGTGTTATCAGCAATGAAGTATCATAATGTCACCATCAGACGAGGACATACTGCACTACATCGCGATCAGGCAATTGTTGAACGATTTAATCGCACACTCGCTGAGCGGTTATTTGGATATCAATACGAGAAGGAATTTATTCAAGATAAACGATCTCGTGAGTAGGTCAAGAGATTACCGGGTGTAATTACCGCGCTAAACAATTAATATGAAACCTAACAACGCGATTGAAAAGAAGTATATACCCATAAAACCACAAAGAGATTATTTTCAAAACAACCAATACTCGGCAATGTCACTGTTAGATATTTATATGAACCAGGAGAGCTCGAAGGTGGTGAAAAAAGAGCTACTGATCCTATTTTGAGTATCACATCACATAAAATATCTAGCATAACACGATCTACTAGTAGACCAGCAATTTATAGATAGGATTCAACTGCGTCTCAACGTTGAGGGTACCCGATTACCGCCGAGTGGTCTTAACTAGCACCTCTGCGTCTGTTACACTAAAGACAAGTCAGCATCACATTATCTCTACTTTTTCTGTCTACGTTAAATTGGCGGGAATCTTTATCCAACCAACACCATCGCATTATACAATTACAACTCGCGCAGTGATTATTCTGTTGTTGTTTCAGTGTAATTATAAATTCGGCATCAATGTCAAATTTTCTGTTATTTTTTTATCCTGCTGTTTATAACCAGAGAGTTTTTTTCTGATTATGTCAACGCTGACAATATCACTGATTGTGGTGTCATTATCATCTAAAACAACTCTTCGAAGTTGATTTATTCTTCGTACTCTGGACACTGCGAAATAAACTAAATTCGACCACTCGATGCGATTATCTACGATCCAAACAATTGTATCTGATATAGTCAATTCCTGCGAAGAATGTATCGTCGCTATGTATCCAAGCATCCATGCGGATTTATCAGCAAGCAATGCATCTTCGACAACACTGATATCAACTAACACAATATCATTTAATACGTGAATCTGCTTTTCTGTCAGGCGTGGAATATCAACTTCGATATTTTGTCTTCGTGTATCATTTGGTCTATAACACAGTGGCACTGGAAGTGTTGCAAATTATTCTTTATGCGTGTTAAATAACTTCATCTGAAGTGTATCTCTGACTATCTTTCTACTTGTAACTATCAAATCCTTTGGTCTCCACGCTTTCCAGAAATCATTTAATGAGGTTTCTGAAATTATTTCACGCGCTATTTCACATTGGATTCTATCCGGTTGTAATCTGATTAATTTCTTAAACTCGCGTAATTCATTATCAAGTGATCTATGATGAGTACTAATTTCTTCATAATAGTCTAAAAAAATTCTTTAGCCAATTATGTGGGGACAAACCGACAAATGGTGGTGGTTGCCCATGATCGCTACACATTATCTCTTTTGTATTCGCCAGCAATAACCAATCAAGAAACCTTTGTAATACATCTAACGACACTGTGCATTTCTCTTCCCAAATAATGATTTCAGGAATATATTTCTCGCCCATTCGATCAGGAGTCCATTCGTCACCTTTCCATCGAGAAAAAATGATAAGTGCAGGCATTAATTCCTCGCTGTTTCATCTCTCTTGCAAGCCTGTGTGTTGATGTAAGCACAATCATGTTTGATTTCACTCGAAATAATTCGATTGCACGAGTCGTCTTTCCTGACCCATCATAGCCGTTTAAGTAACTGGTTTTAAATCTACATATTGGATCGGAACACGACGGTGCATTCGATAGTTCTGATATCTGATTATTTTTCAAGCAATTGCTTTCAATCGTAACATCTGCTGTTTTAGAATAATCACGCAGTATTTCCTTTTTAATTCTCCATGATCCCCATGTTTCGTCTGAATTTGGGAATTTAGCTACTGCTTCTTTATGTTTTACGTCTATATAAAATGAATCAGTGGCTACTCTAACCGCGGATTCAGGAAATCTATTTATCATCGAAAGTAAATTAATAGAAGCAAAAGCCAGCATATCCGACCTTAGATAAACGTACTGAGGATTTTCTCCATCTGTGTAACTAACATTTGTACCCAATTTGGTTCCATCGGACAAGAAAGCGTCCTTACGATCGACGTATATACCCCTAGATGTTACATCTGCGATTATAAAATCGTATTCAGCATCATCTATAATCAACCGCGAAGAATATCGTGTGTGGTCGTATTTTCCACCTTGTGTGAACTTACCAATTATTCTTCTACCGAGATTTTTTGCGTGTTTATTTCTAATTTCAAAGATTTCCTTGGACTACCTTACGATATATTCTTCGTCTAAATTAGGAAATTGTTTTTGTTTTCGCTGATTATACTATCTAGACTATCTGGTTGTGGTAACCAGACTTCAGTCTGCTCTCGATATGATATAATTGCTTCACTGACAATCAGCGATATCAGTATTTTAGAATCAATTATATACCGTAATAACACTATTGGCATCCAGTGTTTTTTAGAGATGTATCTACCAAAACAAACATAACTGCATGGATGAAGTTTTTTAGCCAATTCAAATAATATCACACGAGTGAATCCGATTAAATCAAAATCGGTCAGTGGTCCATTAATCTCAATACGGGTCATCTCATGTGTGGGATGCCAAAATAGTTTAAAATACTCAGAGCATTCTCCGTACTTGAGAAAACTCCCTGGATAACATGCAATCATATCAACCGCAATAATACTTTTGGGGTCATATTTTGTATTCCATAATCCACCATGGCCATAATAAACACAACCATCTTGGATATCCGAGAGAAATTCGACTCTTGTTGGTTTCCATAAATTTCTCTTTCTCGTGAAATGAGCTGCAACTGACGGTATTGTAAAACAGTTTGTTAGTAATTGTTCGTCGTGTTCTGTTGAAAAACCACTAGATAGTTTTTTCATCTTGTTGTGAAGGGCTTCAGTACGATATAATTTGCCATTAAGTTTTACAAATTGATCGAATTTACCCTCTTCGTTTTCAAAACTCTCAAATAACCACACTGACACAGGATCGTTTTTAATTGACTAAGAAATAAAATCAAATAAATTTCCCGTGTAATATTTTATTCTTCTATCCCACTGAAATATTGTTACCGTGGATGTCCACGCGTGTGCATTATGGTCAATAAGTTTTATTGGAGATCTTCTCGATTTATATTTCGGTTCATATAATATCTCGCCTGTTACTGTCGCTACGGTTATTGGAAATTTTAGTATCCGTCCTAGTTCAGCTACATTTTGAATTGTTGCTCCACTCTCCTTCACTGTTAATCCCCATTCGTTTTTCTTACGTCTTAGATCCGTTATTTTGTTTCCACGCAACGCATTTGTAAAATGCTCTATTATTCGTTCTGCTACACAATTCAGCGTCGAATATTTCATTGGTTTTAATTTCTCAATACTAGGTTTATCATTTAAGGGATAGATCCCATAAACAACCGCGGTTACAGGATAGGATCTCTCATAATACGGTTTGACAAGTCCAGTCAGAATTCCTGGCTTGGAATCCTGAGTCACAGTGACGGTTCTTTAATTTTTCAAGATTGGTTCAAATTTGTCGCGTATAATCCACTTCCCCGTTTCTGAGCGGATAATGAATTTCACTCTAAAAAAATACTTTTTCTTGTCAAGATGCGAGATTATCACTACTGCTCTTTCGTCGTTCATGGTAGCATCAACACTACCATCAATTCGAAATGTTGGCAATAGTGAGATGCTCCATCGCGCTTGAATTCATTAAGACCATCACGAATTCTACCTATCATGTTTCTATCAATTATTAGACCCTTTGGTACACCAGTGGAGACTCTATCGAGATTGAATTCAACATTTTTCCAAGGCGTAATTTTCGATAATCTCTCGAACTCCTCTAAGCTATACTTAAAACAAGTATTTAAATAAGAAATTTATTGTATAATGAATCATTGCAAATGGCTTATGATAGGATCAGTAACCGCTTGTAACAAATCATGCAGAAATGAATTCTGTGGATATCATTTACAAAGCGTACGTCTTGGAAGCTTTGCGCTCTCACCTTGCATGCGATGTGGGGTAGATGTGCGTGGTAAGTCGCAGTTATGTCTCAATTGCGGTGGTAAGCGATATAGAAAGCTTAAGCGCTATTATGATAAAAGAATCATAGATTCCGTTAAAAACTCCATCAATCACTCTGACTCTGTCCCTGACAAAGTCTCAAGACTATATTGAAAGATTCCCAAGTAATAATTAAACCAATTAATTAATTAAACAAATAGTATTTAGTATATAAATGAACCAAGAATTTCAACCACATCCCGTAATTACTAATTATGAAGCATCTCGTGACGGTATTGTCAGAAACCGCAGACTGAAGAACCCAGTTGGTATTGTGAATAATCATGGATATCTTATATTTGGCGCTGGAAAGAAAAAATATCTTAATCAGAGATTCGTCTTCGAGGTATTTAATCGATTGATCAAGGATGGTTTTGTTAATGATGACATAAATGGTATAAAAACTGATAATTCTTTAGACAATGTACGAGCTATCAAACAAAGTCAGAATGCTAAATGGGAAGGACTGGGAAACACTCGAAAAATGCGAAACTAATAAAATTGTTTAATACAGAAAATAACGAGGAAAGAGTATTTCAATCAATGACTGAAGCCGGAAAATATTTCGATATTTGTAGACCCTCAGTACGAAGAGTAGCAGCGAATATAACTCGATCGGCTTTTTCTAAAATATTTAAAAATATAATTCAATTTATTTACATCTTATATAGTATATATAACACCTAGGGGAATGACTCGTGTGGGCTTGTGTCTGTATTTTTTAAACAACGATAACTCTTTTGTTGTAGTCATGTATCTCAATGGGATAATGGCTTTTTTTTGTTGGTTTAATGTTTCACCAGGAAGAAAAGTTCCGCATAAGGCAATCTCTTGTTGTCATCATTATATTAATTTGACCGCGACCAGATGGTATCTTTGACCCCCCAAACTGACAAGATGTAACAAAACGGCACTCTGCCTCAAACTAAGAAACTGATACAATTTCCAACACACTACGGGAGTGAAACAACACAACCTTGATCTGCCCTACATGTAACCAAATTCCTCCCTAACATGGTAAGAAAAACCACAACAACAACAATAACGGATTTGTCGAAAATAACAAGGTGGATACAAAAATTGGAAAATATGCCACGACATACAGAATAACTGTGAGTGATACACATATATCGTATTCAAAAGCACATACCTGTAGATACGGACACTAGTGTATTGTATAAACAGATGAAATCTCGTCCTGGGGCCCATCGTTCGAATCTCGTCTCAGGCATTATTCTCGATGGTACCGATTTCGAGGTTTCTCTATATAATTGAGGGCGTCAGCCCAAAGGTACTTCGTGTACACCTCCCGTCACGTTAAATACGTGACGGTGTGATTTTGCACCCCCGGGAAATTAATTCTTAGGGGGAGGTGTACAACAACAATGACGCCCTCAAAATAAACAATAGAATAGATGCAAAAGCTTTATGTCACACTAGGGTAACACCACAGGATAGTTCAGAATGAACTATCGGCTAAAAGAAACGGTCATAGGGTCAAAGAGATAGAGAAATCTCAAAAAAGAAAAAAAAAGAAGAGAGAAAAAAATCTCTCAAAGACAAATAATTTCTCAAAGAAAATGAACCCTATGAAAGACACAAAGGCCAAATAAGGGACCCAGTGAATGATAATCGCTCATCATAGCTCTTGTTTATTTTTGTATTAAATACATAATTTATTATATAAATGAATTCTGAAAATATCAATGAGATTATAACCGAAATTGTAAATTTGAAACACCAAGGAATTCAGTTGTCAGATAAATTAAATTGTGATCACATAGAACAAAATTCTATAAACGATGTTTTCGCACAGTAATTTAATCAATGGTGACTTTTTCAATGGTTTGTCCCTATGCGGAAGTATATAATACACAAAGTAATGTCGGATGGGTTTGTTTCCACTTACAATTTAGATCGTATATTATATTTATAATGGTGGGTGAAGCAGTGACAACTAAATCAGCACGACAACGATTAACTTCGATTAAGAAGTTTATTCCAGTTCGTAATTCCGTTCGAAATATGCTCCAAACGAGACAGGACCATCAAACCGACTTTGCGGCGGACACTGAACAGCTATTCAAATCCGTCACTTCAACTACTGAAAGAGTTATATTCGGAGAGACTATTGAGGAAGAAGATAGAAAAAGCGGTCATCTCCCATTGTTAAAACAGATAGCTGGAGATAAACAACAACTACATGATGAAGAAGAACACCAGGGTGATGTTAGTAAAATAATGGGTGTTTCTTTAGTTGATAAATTTACCGATGCTGCTAAAACAGTAATAAAAAAATTCAATTATTAAAACAGAGGATTATCAAATTTTTGGTAATTTTGCTGTTAAAATCTATCATTCAAAAATTTTTTTTTTAAAAGATAATTATAAAGATAAGATAATATCACGTAATAACTGGTTTGATTTGTTGTATAAAATAAATAAGTGGATTTATCGTTTAGATAGGGAAGAGTTGGGGTATACACTATTTAAAGAGGGAATTAGTGATTATAATAAGCAACAAATAGAAGAACGACAACAAGATAGAAAGCGCCCGACACTAACAAGAAGAAAAACACGGAGACAAAAAAAAAACAAGAAGAAGAACTTCAATGGGATGATCATTTAGATAGAGAACGTCAAACACCAACACGGAAACAAACACAAAGACCAAAAAAACACAAGAAAACCTCAGTGGGATGATGATTTAGATAGGGAACGTCAAACACACAAAAAACAAGAAGATCCTCAATGGGATACGCCACTTGAAGATGATAATGAAATTTTTAGATACTTACAAGATCAGGAAGGGGATACACAAGGTGCAACTTGTACAACTGAAAAAGATGGAGGTGGATATTAAAGGGGTTATTCAGGCAGTGGTATAGTTTGTTGTCCTAATAGTGTTCTCGGGGATATATGACGATTAGAAGTTATCGTAGGAGGGAAACGAGCCGGAAATAAGTCACCGGAACTACTTAATGAGGCAGCTGATATCTGCAGACGACTATTTGAGGGTGGATCATGGATATTAATGAATACCGAACGTTTATTGATGAGCTAACCCAATATCCTACGGATTTTTACGGTTTCTATAGTGATTAATCTGATGACTTTGTCATTGGTGATTAATCACCACATTAGATAAATATCATTTAAATAAGATGGTCATACACTACAACCATAGCAAACAGACTATGGCCTATGTAGTAAATTCATGATTGCCAGTTTATAGAGCGTACTGTGGAGATGGTCTCGGCAATACCATTGCAGGGTTATTTGCAAAAATGGCTCCCAAAATAGCACCAATCGCAAAACAGTTATTAATGAAAGCTATTGATGTTTTTCGTGACAAGGGTATTAGCGCTATTGGTGATGTTGCCGGGAGGGCATTTTCCGCGGCTAAAGAAAAACTAGTAGCGTTAGCTTGGCGGCGAAGTAAACCAATGACTTCGTCATCAGTGATGAAATCACTATGGCCACTACCATCTACGGAAATTATGCCTGTAAAATAATAGAGAATGCGATGGAGCAGAATATAGCATCACGGACAAATGATGGATATGACACTCAGGGAAATATTATTGCAAATATGATAGCGGGAAGTGGTTTGAAATCGCGAGCGAGATCGCGATTTAGATCAAGAAATATATAATAATATGTTCAAATCGGCTCCTGACCCAGCGTTTGATGTAGATGCCCCAGTACCCAAGAATGATTCTGTACGCGATTATGAATTCTATTCATATCATGCAGTACAACTGGATCTTCCATCAAGAATCGAACTTCAAGTCCATGATACCAGCAAATACTTTCTATCCGCTGATCCATTTATGGAAGTAAAAGGAGAACTCGTAACAAATGTTGCAGCAGATACATCATATGCAGATGACCTAAATATTCGAATTGGCTTTGTGAATAATGGCATCATGACGCTATTCGAGAGTGCTAGATATATGATTGATGAAAGAGAAATTGAATCATTAGAGCGTGAGGTTGATGGTGCCACAACAATAGTGGGGTTGGCAAAATATTCTGATGATTATACAATATCAGCAGGTCCATCTATGATGTTCTCTAAGGATATTACTAATCACGCTGAACACATTCAGTATACTAAATTGCTGACACCATATGCTATTGCAGTTAATCCACAACCAGATGATGTTGAACATGAAGATAGACCAGATGGTGCCTTTATATTAGAAAAAGTAATAATCATAATCACATCCTAGGGTTTGCAACAAACGTAGCAATGTAGCAAGGACATCGTCGACAATTTTCATGCGCGATTCCACTACATCATATTTTCGGATTTTGCAGAAATGTTAGAAAAATATCTATGGAGCGAAGCATACAGTAGTATTCGTGCAAAAGCGTAGTGATAATGATGCAATCTGTCGTGATGCTGGTGTGCTGTTGTTAAAGTCATTATATCAAAACTATCATTGTGGATGCCAACAATGACCCCATTAATCACCATGGAAGAAAGATTACTATCATTTATGGATCATGGATGAAAATCACTGCTAAGTTGGCTAACAACAGCAATGGATACAATGGATTCGAATATTGATTGTACACTTACATGGCACCTGGCATCAAAACAAGGTGTTTCAGCGCCGCGGCATATATTTATTGCGTTACAGGATAAAACGCGATTTAACTCTCGGGAACGGAGTCATATGATATTTGATCAAATAGGTGTTAATGAAGTATCATTGAAAATAAACGGCCAACAGGAACCATCCGAGGATATACTACTTGATTACGGAATCAACCAAAAAGCACGCGCGTACCATCGTTTGTTGACATTTATGGGACGCAATAATAACGTAGATACTGGTCTGCAAATATCATAATTTGATTTTAAAAATCGATATCCCGTCTATTACTTCTCGCTGGAACATCTTGATTTAACCAGACAATCCGTAGTTGACATACACTTCAGAGCTCGTGTAGCTCGTCCGGTTGTAGGTGGTGTTGTCACTATCCCGAATTACAGAGCAGTTGCTGTCATTCTCAGCGACAAATCAATGATACTTGAAGGTGTTGGTGGACGAATGAGGGTAGTTGATGCGCCAGTAGAAAATATGTAATATTTTCAAACATGCTGTAGACAATTAGTTCAACCTGTTATTAAATAAAATATCATATAGTCATGCTAGTGTTACTTTAACTCCTGGTCAAATTAAAAAATTGCACTCGGAATCAGCTAAAAAATGTGGAACTACGATATCGCTGAAACACAATCTGATGTCTGGTGGTCAGAATAAACTATCACTGACAGCTCGTCAGTTCAAACTTTCAATGATGCTATCAAACATAAAATGGTATTCAGGTCACTCTCTCTGCGGCCGGAATTAAGAACATGATACAATCAGGTGGCATATTCCCACTTTTCGCTGCGTTACCAGCTTTGATTGCGGCGGCGGCCCCAGCGGTAGCAAGAGCGGCCGCGCTAGGAGCCGTTTGTACACCCACAGGGATGGCTCTAAAGAAAGCTACCGGACAGGGAAACAAAAACGAAACGATCAGGAAAGGGTCTAAGACTACCAGGAACTCCGTATTCATGGTACAGCGGAAACGGCCTGAGACAAGGAACAGTTTACTAACAACAATGTCACAGACATTCTCGCCGATGTCAAATTTTGATTTACTTGATGATATTAAAAAACACTAGCAATAAAAAACTTTAGAGGTGTTTTTATGAGAGATCAATTACCACAAGAACCAAACAACACTGAAATAGGTATCATTAATCTCGATAACAGCACCTGACCTGGAACTCACTGGGTTGCATACGTGATTGATCCGCGTGTGATTGTTTATTTCGATTTATATGAATTAGCGTCGCCTAAAGAGTTGATGCGTTATATAAACCGCTTAAAATGCCTATCTGGTATTCCACGCTACCAACACAGGAAATGAATGACCCACCAATATGTGGCATAGAAGTATTAAATGTCGTCAACGATATTTCATCATCGGGAAAACCACCAAATAAAACTGTACACGCATATACGAGTAATCGCGTTTTAGAGAGAAATTATATAAAATAATATGATTAATATTTGGGGAAGATCCCTCTCAAGCCTGAAAAACCCACCGCGGCAATATCTGCAGCCGGTGATATAAAAACTAATCGAAGATGAAATATCCAAGATGTTAAACCTCGCAAGTGTTGATCCAATTGAAATAGTTGTATTTCAAGATCGCCAGGGTAAATTGAAAACTAGTAATGTTTCCCTTGATGATATCTTAGTTAAGCAACGCGACGCAGTAGAAGATATTATCGCGTTGTTTTCCAAGTAGGGTAAACAAACTCAAACCAGGCGTCCTCGTTTCGACGTTCACATATAAATTAACATCATTCAGTGATAATTATATATCATCTGCAGAATCATTAAAAACTCTCGATGATAAATATGACGTTCAAGTAAATCAATTTGCGGGTTTACAAAAATCCGTCACTGAGGTTCAACTTCCAGCTGATAATTTCTTTGGGGTTCCACCGGTGACCACACCAAAACTCACAGAGATAAAAACAGCTATGTTAGAATTAGCAACACCACAATCTAGGTATAAGATCATGTTGAGAAATTTTCAATTTTTGTAAAAATCTTATTGAGAAATTCTTTGGAACATCATTAGATAAACTCGACATAAAACTTATAGATGTATAAACATCCATCGAAGAGATCAAAAAAATCAACGATATAATCAAAGATGATTTACAGAGGATGATAGAAACACTTGAAAAAACAAAGATTCCTCATGAGAAAATCAACAACGTAGTGTACACGATTCAACACGGATCATTTACGTGGACACCACAAAATAACATATTAAATATCACCACGACCGTCAGAGGTATTTATCGATTAACACTAGTGTCACCGACTCAATTTAATATTTCATCAACGAGTTCATCTGGGGTCAACAATATGATATCAACGATCATCGACAAGGGAACAATTGAACAATTCACAATAATATCCACTGATAATAATTTGGCTAGGTTTTCAGTAACATGGTATGGGGAATTCGTATCGGATTTAAGTAAACAACTTAATTGAAAACGTCAGCGTTTTTATTGCTAGCAATTTGAAATTTGTTGTACTAAATAAAATGTCATCATTGGCAACGTCACAGCAGTATCGCTATGATCAGGTTAGAGATTTCAAACTATACTCAAAACACTCACCGAGGAGTATCAAGTAAAAATAAAACAATACCGACGAAGAATTAACGCAGTTGATGTTACCGTATACTCGGTATCAGGTATAATTACCGGAGCTGGTATTATACTCCCCTTGGTTACAATGGTTGCTCCGATAGCTGTTCCAATTTGTATATCAGCGGCGACAACAATCGCGGGAATAATTTCAATAATAACAATAAAAAATATCATCATGTAGCCAGCGCAAACTGCAGGATTACGTAGTTAAGTTCCATGTTGTATCAACCGCGTACTCGCAATTATCCTCGATGATATCGTCCTCCCTCGATGACACATTAATATCAGATAGTGAGTTTTCAGCGATGGTACGTGTTTATGATTCCGCGATGTCAAAATTAGAAAAACAACACGAATATGATAAGAATGGCAACATCGCAAGAACTACTTCGACGAATAGTGGAGAACACAACCCCGGTGAAAACCAGCATGATCTCAATAAAATTAACCAATCCTGAATTCAGTGTCAAGGAGATGGCACCAGCAAAATTACGAGTATACCACAGTTGACCTAATGTTATACCAAAATCATTTGGTGGTCAGCAACCGAATAATTCTCTGGTGTTTGCGAGTGAGAATAAACCCGATGGTATATAAGACTGGAATGTTGTTTCCTTGCCATCTGGGTCCTACCAAATTTAACAGATCAATAACGAATTTCAGTGTAGAATAAAATCCATTACTGGAAAAGAATAAAAAATCGTTATTATAGTTCATGAACCAACACTATCATCCGCGATTGAGATAAACTCACCCGGGTATGTCGTAGACGTCTATCAGAGTTCGATAATAACCGTGCTAGGATGGCCTGAAATCCCACCTCGGACATCCTTACAAATACCACCAGAACCACGAAAATCTGATTACAATTCTGATAAGAAATCATATCATGATGCAATGATATCATACGATACAAATTTTATAGTTTTAGATTTCTTTAATGGGCGGATAGAAGAACCAAGTGGTGGATTGTTTCAACCAATTCAAAGTAAAATTAATGAACACTTTATAAAAATAAATAATGAATTTGAAAAATATAGAAATATATTGCCAGAAAAACTTTCCTAAGAATCCCCGCGAGATAAGATCATCAAATACATAGAAATATGTAATCAAATTATCGCTGACATGGAATCATTTAATTTATGGATTATTCAAACGGTCTTAAATGGTGTTAATCTTAATTCAAGAACAGAATTTGCAACAATATATAATATACTCGTAGAGAATATTTTAGCATTTAAACTTCCCGGGTATAATGTAGACCAATTACAAAAATCAAAAACGATCTCCTCGATGAATACTTTCCACAAATACCCGCCGCATGGAAAAAAATGCCACAACAAACAACCATCCTCAAACATAATAACGACCCAGACGGGAGTGGTAGGCATATCGCTCCTCAAAACGTCAATATATCCTCGGTGATTGCAGTAAATATAGTATATGATGTCATCGAAGGAAGTTACCAAATAAATCTCGAAAGATCAAATCAAGTCCAACAGGGATATATTTTATATTCATTTGCACCAACAGCTCCACCCGGATTTTCAATCATTGAGGATCCAACCAATCCAGTGTATGTGCGATGTCATAATGATTCATTAACGAAAATTAATTTTAAACTCACTGACCAGTCCAATAATCTAATTGATTTACGAGGTGAGGTTTTACAAATTAGTCTGTTTGTGAAATCCTAAAGGATTTTCAATTCGTCTCCGCAGCACAATTGGCGTCGGGTCTGTAGCGTAAAATCCTAAATGATTTCTCTTTTATTTTGTCTGCTTGAAATGGTTTCGGTTTGAAATAGTTTCGGCTGAAATCCTTTAGAATTTTTTTTGTAATAGTTTCGGTTTGTCTGAAATAGTTTCTGTCTGTTTGCCCTCTTTGCTGCTACACATACATTTAAACGTGGACAATTAACTGAGATCAAGTGTGACACATAGCATCACTTCCGCGTTTAGAGTGATTCGAACAAAGGAGAAAAAATATTGTATTCGTCTCCAAGAAATATTTTTTCTGATTGATTTCAAAACAACTTCATACAAGCGTTAAGCATTATTATTGAGCCATCTGCAAGATCTACATTATCTGAGTACTTGTTTTAAATATTTATTTACTTAGATTGGGGGAGGGGGGTTGTACGGGATTTGCATCATTTCGTATTTAGTCCTCAATACTCTCAAATTACTTTTGCCTGATCAATGATGATCGAAGTTCTACCATGATACTAGACTCATTCCTTGGACCGGACACTTCACCGCTGTAACAGTTGAGTGCAATCGACAAAACTAACCCGTTAAGTAAAAGTGATAACTGGAAGTGAACAAATGTGGCTAAACAAACATCAGTAATATAGAGAAATAGATCACAAGCCGTGACCATTTAAGTCCATTTGGAACGAACTATAATACACTTTCATGTATGAAGCTTTCATTTTGCATCTGTCAAAGAATAGGATGAAGCTTGATAATACACTTGTGATGATTGTGCTCATCACGCCTTAGTTCCATCGTGTAAATTGGTGTGCTTCTTCGGACCGGAAAACACAGTTAAGCCATCGCCGCCTTTTTCTGGTCTAAATCAGCTCTTCTGCAAAGTCAGCTTTTCTTATGCGGACAGAGAATTCTCCACCCAAGGCACAATGTTGCTAGGGTAAAGACATATTAACATGAGAGTGTGCTGATAGGACAATTGCCAACGCTAGTAAATACAGTGGCATTGCAATAATAAAGTAATGTCAAATCCATACATTATACCTCTTTTCAAATTCGTATTGAGTTCACACATCAGTAGGACAAACATTAAATATAATCATCTACTTTCGACAAGGCAAGGGCGCACATTGCTACAAGTATTAGATGTAATAATGTATTAGTTGGTGGGATATTCTCCGAATCAGCTGATTTGTTGGCGGACAGCTGTTTAATGGCGTTTTGGGCTATCCATTGTACAAGAAGAACGACAAACATTTCTACCAGGGTCATTGTCTGATATGCGAATAATGTTGGATTAACCGTCGGTATGTGATAGTCATACGTGTCCTCAGGAAATACAATCCAGGTGTCCCAGCTGTCACCGTGCTGTTTCATAGTACAGAATAAAACGACATCTAGCCAAAACCATATCATCGTGTGTTACGTTATCCTTTGACTATTGTCTTTAAAATGTCCACACATCATGCACCAGACTGACGCGTAATCTATGATTGTGAAAATAAAGCAAATTTCTTTCGGCTTTGGGACAATTTTATTACTACAAGGAATAATGCTAGATTGTAATTCTCAATGTTAATACATTTCAGTGTAGAATCTGAAACCCATGTTTAATTCACAAACATATCATATTGGTTTTGTTTGACAGTTCGTATGTTTTTTCATAACCTGGAATACAACTGTCTCATAATATACTTTTGTATAAAATGTTAGACTATAACAACCACCAAAGTCTCTTAAAACATGTTCCCAAATCTTGATAATATTTTGCACATGACTTCTGGAACTAAATATATGTTATTCAATATTTCACTATTTATGACTGCGCTCATCTCGCAATCCCTTAATCACGTTGCAATTTACCATCGATGTTGTAACCATTATGCCATAACTGAAGGCACATTTCTTTGCTGTCTTTAAAGAATTTTGCGCAAATTTATATTTTCTTCCTGTGCGGGAACATAAAGTCCGATATCAATTTTAAAGTCTTCATTGCACTAAATGAAAAGAGATCACAACACTGCGTGAAGACGTCATCGGCACTTAGTATGTATCGTATCTTGGACCAAATGAAAGCCATGTGGCATAGATGTTATTTCCTGAAACCGTCAGAACAGCCCAGGGTTGGAAGTGTGTGTGTGTTTATATATATATATATATATATATATATATATATATATATATATATATATATATATATATATATATATGTATGTATGTGTGTGTGTGTGTGTGTGTGTGTGTGTCAGTTTTTCAATCTCTGTATGCTCTATACATGATATAATACGAGATAAGTAAAACTGTTCACTTAAAGGAAAAATACTTACAGCGTGAATTATACACATATAGTTTTCGATATTTCATACAAACATACATATTTATACTTTGAATAGAGTTAAGAGTGTCTCTAGGGTATAGATATTTTATTTTAAAATGTTGAATAGTTTAATGAGAAAAGAATGTTATCCATTATTTTTAAATTTACTCAGATACAAAAGAATATTTTAGTCAAAAATTATAAGAACATACTGAATACTATATATTTTTTATGCGTTTAACCCATTACCAGAAAATTGGTTAATGTTTTACCATTTAATTGATATGAAAACAGCTGGAATGAGCATGGAAGAACAATCAAAAGTATGGATTAACGATTGAACTTTGTATCTAGAGTAAAAAAGAAAAATCAGTGAAACCGTCAGAATTTCAAAATAATAAATAATATTTGCAAATGGACCACTTTATTTTCCAGACAAAATATTTTAAAATAGCAGCTATTTATTCAAATATTTGACAAATCATGTGTTTCTCCTAGATAAAATTGGTGTGAAGAATTTAAACTTGGTGATTAAAGCTTGAAACACAGATTTCTTGTGTTTAAATAATGGGTTACCAAACATTATCTCTTCACTGTGAATCTCAGGATTTCAGATTCTAAAAAAATTATAAAATAAATGCAATTAACTTGTTCATAGCTAGTCTTAAAAATGTGCCACTGGAAACTCATTACTGATAACAATTTGACAAATGATTCAGCAGAGTAAATTAAGCTGTAAAGTCTGGGTGGTAAGACCAGGTTGCCGGGTTTCATTGATATGCAAAATTGTATAAGTATCAACTAGGTCAGTATAAATATTTCATATTTCTCCTGATGACAAAACTGCTGTCTAAATTTAAAATACTTTGGCCTGATAATGATAAATAAAACCGTTTAGTAATATCATAATTATGAAATAGTTTAATTTCACCTAAAACAAATATAAAGCACCATGACTAAGTGCAAGTGATCTAGCAAATATTTGATATATCATAAATCAGAAGAACATAACATTTTACAAATAGGTTTTGCAGACCTTACCCCTGTTGTTGTATTAGCTACTTACGTAAATATAACTAGAACTGTCACTTATAATTCAGGCTAACAATGCCAGCACATGAAATTAATTCATGCTCAGTCCGGTTCAATCTGTATCAAACCAGTTCCATCCGGCTCAAACCGGTTCAACTCAGTTTATCCTGGTTCTAAACCGGTTTTATCCATATTGATTTATTGCATAAAGACTATATTGGACAGATCATGACCAGTTTTAAGCGGTTTAAACCTGTGCAATCTGAGTGAAACCGGTTACATCTGGCTCAAACCGGGTAAAACCAGTTTATCCTGGTTCTAAACCGGTTCATATCGCTTTTTTTCTATTAAAACGGATTCGTTCCGGGTCAAACCGGTTTATCATGGTTCTAAACCGGTACAATCCGATATTGATTTATTGATTTTCGATATTGATGTATTGCATAAAATCCTTGTTGATTCTGCTAACCTAATCAAATAATTATTTGTTTTCATATGGTCGTAATTGTGTAAAGGAACGAATCATGTTTGACCAATAATGGATGACTACCACCACTTGTTTTTTCCGCCACCACCTGCATTTAAAAAAAAACGACTTCTTGCTTTAAAAGAACAATTATTTATACAATATTGTCTATTGTTATACCAATAGCATCTAGAGTTTAGAGTATTGCAACACTGTATCATTCATTAGATAAACACTAGAGAACTCACAAGTAAAGTCTACAAATACCGTTAGGACGAACCATAGTCTTGCACGTTACTTGGTGTAAGTTCGGTTTGAAGGTTCTAACTCAGCCAAAACTTTTTTTCTTTCACTATAGGTGTTTACGTATTTTGTCCTTTATGCATGTGGCCGAATTAGGGTGGTGAGAAATAATGCAATGAATTTGTGCACCATATTAAATTCATTTAGAATACGGTGATCACAATTTAGGAACACTAAACAGGCCCTGTTATTTAATGTATGTATTTACAGACCGCTAAGGTAGCCTGAATGGTTAGAACGAACCGTCTCGAATGCGAGAATGTTCGACTCCAGGCCTAATTACAGCTATGACTTATAAAACTGCTCTTAGCAGTTTTCTCTATTGGCGCATGATAATGTAATGGGTGGGAATTGATGCCACATGTATGCGGCATGATGTCCAAGTGCTAGATATCACTATAAACTGCTACAATGTCATCGTAGAGATATGACTCGAATTGTTAAAGCTAACTTTGCTAGTATAACATTTTAATCTTGCATGGAATATATGGCGTTCAATTTGTATATTTAGTATGTATGTTGCACACCTACATTTTTGTATAGCACACGCACCCTGGAACTATTTTTACAACTTGAAATATTCAATAAAAATCTGCTTTTAAACTATTGAGAATGATACATTCCTATACATTTTAAAGTGTTTCAAACATTTCTAAGATGTTTGAAATTGTAAAACATTCAGGCAACAGTAAGCAATAAATGACAATATCTACTGTGAGCATAACAAAGTATCTGCAGCCATCATATCAGAGGACTGGTCGACAACAACCACTCTGGACACTAAGTGTTGCAATGAGATATCTGTGACAGCAAACAGCAGACACAGATAGACAGATATACATATTTACAGATATGAGAATTTGCCACTGAACTCTTGTGTTGTAAGTTACAAAAAACAGCACACATTAGGAAAGATTCGGAGATTACTGTCAAGGTTCAAGAGCATAATAATCACACGTTCAGAGAAAATACACTTTAATGGGAGTCTACTTTGTTACATTAATGGAACGGGATAATTTGCATTATAAACCTGATATTCCTAAACGAATTGCCATACAGCAGGATGTGTGTGTTTGTGTGTGTGTGTGTGTGTGTGTAAGAGAGAGAGAGAGAGAGAGAGAGAGAGAGAGAGAGAGAGAGAGAGAGAGAGAGAGAGAGAGAGAAGATATGTAAATATAATATAATGCTTGATAATAATAGGTATAATCATTAATTAATACAAATAATAATAATATCATAAAGGATAGAGAATGTTGAATTTGTATGAACGCGATGTGTGTTGTTTACGCGCATTACTAGTTTTATTTCAACAAAAGAAGAGGACAAATTCAACATTCTCCAAACTAGAATTGCGCGTAAACAACACATTGAATGAACGCACGTACCACCTTTTTAATCATCTAATATTATTCTGATATAACTTGATTTATTGCATAGGAATCCGTAATGACTGTGACGATAGATGAGAATAAATTACTAGGTTGCCATGCGAGTGTGTCTGCTATGCGAGTGTACAAATAAACCGACTCCGTAGCACCATTTTGCTTGGTGATGTGTGCAAGTGGTGATGGAAAATCGGCTGGAGCATGGAGGCACGGCGATGATCGATATCCTTTGTAATTCATTGTACACGATTTTATCTAGCTTACATGATTTATAATCATAGTTGTAAATCTTACAGAATATCTATAGCTGAGTTGTGAATTATTCAGCAGAGTATCATATAGTACTGCATTGGCTCTATACATAGATGCTTGCTTACGTATTGACAATTAGCATACAATTCCTAATAGTAAGGCTTAATGGCGTCAATGGATTCATTTATCGTTGGATGCTGGGATTCGGACGCTTCTGGGAGAATTCAATAGCTTACCATTGGTTATGCTAGGACACATTAATAGGTAAATTTGTGCGGTCCGTCACGTGTTGTCTAATGGAGGAATAGAGTTACAACATACAGTGCAAATAAGGAGAGAATTGAGGAATCATTAACACTGTGATTTTAAAGTCATTTATATTTTTCGTGTTCATAGTCTAAGTATGTTGTAAATAGATATTATTCGAAATGAAATTCAAAGAATGTGAAGATTGTTTGGACTGTACTATTATTATGTAACTTATTAAAAATTATTTAAATGAATATATATATATATTATGTACGCAGTATCAATGATATACCGCGAAATATATGCACTTTCATTACAAGCAAACGAGGCTTGCTAGTTTCATTTTTAATGAAAAATCCATGCAACAATTTGTATATCATAGATACAGCATTCATACTATGAACATATGTTAGTTATACCGACATACAAGGTTTCATTTTGTATGGGAGATAAAACTGACGGCCATAAACAGTGCATGTTAGGGGAATGAACTCTTCACTACCTCTCACATGTATATACACGTTCAAACAAAATGTTCTGCAGTGATTCATAATTTCCTGGACACTTCATTCATAGTAATTGTTATGTTTCCTTTAGCAATTTTAACGAAATGAAAGCACAAGGCTGATAGTTAACATTAAATTTGTTTTTATAATGTGTATGCAAGTATTGAATTTGCATCGTTTGTTGTCATAAACAATAAGATGGCGACCATTTGCATCTATAGCAACACTATTATTCGAACAAGAAACATTAAAATAATGAAGGAACGATTGGTAATTAAACAATAAAATCCTAGCTACGTTTCATTGATATTGTTTCTGTCTACATTTTCCTATTCCAGATGACTGTCCGTATCACATTTGTACATGATACGTTTCCGCTATGTGTACCTTGAATATTCGCCTGTTGAAAGAAGTTAACCCATTTAGGTCTAATTCACATTTTGCGAGGTTCATAACTAACGTTATTTTGTACGGTGATGTTTGAACCGTAGAATTGGTTGCAAATAATCTGATTCTTTTGAATGATACCCGTTTGGAAGCTTGAGTATCGTTGTTCTTTTTATATAAAAAATGTTAGTTTCTATAATAAAAACATTTTATATGAAAACCATTTTCTTGTTCTTTTGTAAGTGTAATAGTCCAATAAATTCATATTTATGTTTTGAGAGTATAATACCTATAAAAATATGAGCATTATTCGTATTTATATGTCATGGACACAGCACAATTTGATATAAAATATATATATATATATATATATATATATATATATATATATATATATATATATATATATATATATATATATATATATATATATATATATATATATATATAATGTTAATATAACATGTTCATTCCTCGCACTGAATGCTGATATTTTACAAACTTAGTTTAAATGTTTTGGCACTATAATATGAAAGTTTTATAAAGGATTTTACATTAATGACCGAAGAAACAAACTAGTGTTTACTCTCTTTCAATTTGTGAAATCAGCTTTAAAATAATGTAAAATAAAAATAAAATTAAATGTAAAATAAATGTAAAATAAAAATAAAATTAAATGTAAAATAAATGTAAAATAAAAATAAAATTAAATAGAATAATGTAAAATAAAAATAAAATTAAATAGAATAATGTAAAATAAAAATAAAATTAAATAGAATAATGTAAAATAAAAATAAAATTAAATGGAATAATGTAAAATAAAAATAAAATTAAATAGAATAATGTATCTGCTTTATTGCACCTGAGTCTGAGCAGTTGTGTGTCTTTTGTAGCTACTCAACTCATATATAGATAGCTATAAGTTACAACGTTTTAGATTTTGTTTTCACTGCCAATTGCACGGATTTGTGAAGTTAAATCAACACAAAGAGAATGATTCGATCCTAATACTAGTACTAATTGACACGCATGGTAACTGTTTAGATTGTAAATACTTTTCTCCCGTTTCAGAAAAAAAAAATTCAGACATGATAACGAAGGACAAAACATATTTTCGTAAATGTTATATAAGTTCGCTGATCCTAGCAAAGTCAAGGCGGGCAAGCCTATTAATTTTAACTTATTACTAGATCACAGAGCCATCAGCATATGCCAGGTTTCACGAATCTTTCATGTATGATCTTGTATATCGTTTCAGATGCGAGTCTTGGACATTGCGAGGGTCAGCGTACATGAGGAAAACATGATTCAACGGTTCAAGCAGCTTTGTATATGTTCCGGGGTTCTAGCAAGAGCATCTCCAGACAAATCCAGTGCATCAGCGATTCGCAACGTCTTATTTCATACCACAACATGAATACGTGGCGGTTGGGTAGATGGGGACAATGGAAAACTCCAAGTTTCGGAGGCGGTGATCGAAATATGTTGTAGGCATGTATATTATTCTATTGTACAATAGTGCCCAGATTAGGAGTCGGACACAAGTAGTCCAGGTATTGCTGTCCACAATGACTACGTCCGATTGGACATATCGATACACGGGCTATGTAATATCTTTAGGAAGAATAGTTTCGATGCATGGTTACATCAAAGGGACAGGTTGGCGTACAGGTCATGAAGCTGCCCTTCAACATACAGAAGGGAAGTATCCTCAAGAATTGGACAACAATTCGAGTGGACAACACTCGACTGTAGACAGCCTTCAACCTAACAATCCTCCGGCTGATACAGTTGGAATGCAAACCGCATTCCACCATAGAAACTAAAAAGCTTCAAAGCACTCTAGTTGCAAGAAAATGATTGCACGAAAAGTGTAAAACATCTGTTAAGCGTTAGGCTTTGTTTATATTTTAGACCTTTTATCTGTATATAGTAGTACAATCTTTCTCAAGCTGATGTTTGGCTTCTAGAAAAAATGTGGGACCTATGCCAGATGATGCCACCTCAAATCAGTTTTTGGAAGAAACACAAGAACATTTGGTTTGTCAAAAGTTTGGTTTTCCTTATCTTTCTCTGCTATTGTAGTACTGTATCCGTGCAACTGTGAAGCCCAATGCCAACATGTTTTCTCCAGGTCCTTCTCCGTTGATACTGGGTGCAGGCAACTAATTCAATTTCTATAAAACATATAGATGCGTATACTATAAGACTAGTGTAGTTATGTGATTTCACCATGTTGCATCCGGTAACACCTGTGAGACAATTGCTATACAATTGAATATATTGTAAGGTTAATTTACAGGATGGCCTGTCCATGACGTAAGAAGTTCTCAGATACGCTGAGCTGAAGCTAACTAGCTACGCATCCACTAGGATGTTTTGATGTTTGCACTGGTTGCATCAACTATAGATTCTACCACCCTTGAGTAGACATTTTTTCTTCTTGAAGATACTAGCTTTAAGGCAATTTAAAGATTCATAAAGAATTAATTAACCCTCAATATCGAGGACATTAATCAAGGAAAGTTTGTCTTCTTTTTAACTTTTATTGTCTTGTTTGTTTTTGTCATCAGCAGAAATCGTCTGAAAGCAAAGGTGCATATAGATTGTAACCGAAGTATTACCGTCTTGAACTCGACAAAAAATCCTCTCATCATTCCTTCAATGAAATTTTAAATTCTCAGATGGCAAATGAGCAGTTCGTAATGACATTGTTTTAAGCGGTCACCGTAAAATGTACATGTCTTTAATTAAAAAGCTTTTAGAAAACGTTTATGTTATTTGTAGATACAATTTTTATTTCTTTCTTTAAAATTTTATGATCATGATTGCATGGAAGAAATAACACACATCAAACTAACGACACCCTATAAACAGTGAGAGAAAGATCTCAATAATTAGACACATAATATATCCTGGATTAGTCTAAACAAATTGGGATTGGCTTATTTTTTACTTTTTAATTTGAATGCGTCTTTGGATGAACTCATCTTCGTATTGACTGTTAATGCTGCATACGTTTTATCATTTTGATATCCTGATGTGAATTGGATAACATTCTGAATTGGGATATTTTCAGGTTGACGACAAAACTTAACACTTACCTATTAATCGTTTAAGGATTTTGCAGCGACATTGAACAGTTGTGTAAATATAATCTAGACTAGAGTAATAATTATATCAAGATTTATCAAGCAGGGAACTTTTGCTGTTAGATCTGTGTGTACTTTAAGCAGCACACAAACCAAAGTTGAGTGGACAGGAATATTTATTATTATTATTATTAGTAGTAGTAGTAGTAGTAGTAGTAGTAGTATTGTTGTTGTTACTATTATTATTATTGTTAATAATAATAATAATGATAATAATAATAATAATAATATTTTTATTATTATTATTATTATTATTATTATTATTATTATTATTATTATTATTATTATTATTATTCGTAGTATTATATTAACAATATAATGGAAAAGTAATCAGGTCAAATCAAAAAGGACTTGATTGCAAAACGACATCTAGAAAGAAAATAATAAAAACACATGGTTCATTGTTATATTTGAAGTCCGTACATGATCTATTTGTGCAATATTTGTATTATGTCTTCAATTTTATGAAGTTCCAGGAAAACAAAACACTTCACTTGATATAAAACCAACTTTCAACTTGTCTCCGAATTAAAGGTTTAGACCTCTTACAAAAAAGAACTAACAGATTCACTTTAAATTCTGATTTCCGATTGGATAATATTAAGACATATTACGTCTCAGTACGTGGATGTCTTTCATGCAAAATGAATTCCCTTGGTATCGTGGACATATTAACAACACTGCGTGTACTATTCAAGTGTAAATCACTCACATACAAATAAGATCAAGATTGTAGCGTTGGTGTTTATTATTGTCGTATAGACACTATAAGGCCTGAAATTATTAAACAATTAAGATCAAGAGTGTAGCGTTGGTGTTTATTATTGTCGTAGAGACACTATAAGGCCTGAAATTATTAAACAATTAAGATCAAGAGTGTAGCGTTGGTGTTTATTATTCTCGTAGAGACACTATAAGGCCTGAACTTAATAAATAATTTAGATCAAGAGTGTAGCGTTGGTGTTTATTATTGTCGTAGAGACACTATAAGGCCTGAAATTAATAAATAATCTAGATCAAGAGTGTAGCGTTGGTGTTTATTATTGTCGTAGAGACACTATAAGGCCTGAAATTATTAAACAATTAAGATCAAGAGTGTAGCGTTGGTGTTTATTATTGTCGTAGAGACACTATAAGGCCTGAAATTAATAAATAATTTAGATCAAGAGTGTAGCGTTGGTGTTTATTATTGTCGTAGAGACACTATAAGGCCTGAAATTAATAAACAATTAAGATCAAGAGTGTAGCATTGGTGTTTATTATTGTCGTAGAGACACTATAAGGCCTGAAATTAATAAATAATTTAGATCAAGAGTGTAGCGTTGGTGTTTATTATTGTCGTAGAGACACTATAAGGCCTGAAATTAATAAACAATTAAGATCAAGAGTGTAGCGTTTATGTGTTTATTATTGTCGTAGAGACACTATAAGGCCTAAAATTATTAAACAGAAGAGACTGGTCTTTAACATTGGTGTTTATTATTGTCGTAGAGACACTATAAGGCCTGAAATTAATAAATATATGAGATTAGTTTTTAACATTGGTGTTTATTATTGTCGTCGAGACACTATAAGGCCTGAAAGTAATAAACAGATGAGATTAGTCTTTAATATTGGTGTTTATTATTGTCGTAGAGACACTATAAGGCCTGAAATTATTAAACATATGAGACTAGTCTTTAACATTGGTGTTTATTATTGTCGTAGAGACACTTTAAGGCCTGAAATTGATAAACAGATGAGATTAGTCTTTAACATTGGTGTTTATTATAATCATCTAGATGCCAAGCCTAAAATTCAAAATACACAACAATGAGATCGTGAGAAAAGCGTTGGTGTTCATCATTGCCATATAGATACTCTAAAGCTTGAAATTAATAAAGAAATGAGATCAAGAGTATAACAATGGTGTTAATTATCATCGGTTCATGTTAAACCTCTGTCTAATTGTACATTGATTGATGGACTGTGGAACCGACTACTCCTCTATAGCGACATTCTTGAAACAGATAAGACGATACGACACATATTGTAATGTTTTGAATGTTTTATAAGTATTAAACCTAACACATTGTGCATTAGAACTTTGGTACAGTTGTTAAATTGTGTGGGTGAGGTAGCCGCCAGCATCTATGACTAATTTACAATTGACCCGGATCATCGCAAAGCCTTCCTGGTAAAATAAACATTAAAGTCTCTTTGGATAGTTTCGTAATCTGACAGCTCCCTAATTTGTAAGTTAGACGGCATGAAACTAATTAGCATAAGCCTAGCATTTATAAATTCACACTGAAGCTAAATATGTAGCGTGGTTTAGACTTATATTTGCTTTGAGTTAGGATTGAAAATGAGTAAGCTTGTTTGGTGACTGCCTGTCACCGTTAGATTAGCATTGGGGATCAAATATAGAACTTGGGCTGCAAACGAAGAGCCGAATTGGAAATATGTTAAAGTTGTTTTTGCAATTTATTTCTTCGATGTTTTATTTACTAGTTCAGTGATAGAATTGAAGGGCTGTGTGTGATAGAAGGTTTTAGCTGTGTAGGACTTCATAGGGTTTATAAATTAATTTCCAACATCTGTTAGGACGATAGTGATTATCGTGGATTAACGATAATTGCATATTTATATCTAATTTTTTAAAATTCTAAACGAATGTTGTAGGTTAGGTATTGGCATGAGTTAGAAGTTAGTGGTGAATCGTATGCCATAGTACTCGATAGCATTTATCTTACTGAGTGGAACTGACTATGTTGGATGTATTCAGATTGATACAGGATTTGTGTTATATGCACCGTTAACATGTTGATCTATCGTCGGTTCATGTGAATCGATTATGTTGACCTATCAAATTAGGGCAGACTTAGATGTACATTATAAGGGTCGTTGTAATTAGAGAAAACTTTTGTACCTTAATCAAAATACAGTCGAAATTGTAAGGACCGTTAACCGATAAGGTCACCTTATGTCAGAATGTATGCAGTGTTTGGATAGCTAGTTTATCATTTCTGAGTAACGAAAGTGAGCGAATATTATATACCTATAGAAGGTGTTACAACTATAGACTAAGTGGTATTCTCGTCGTTCAGGGAATCAGCTGTCATTAACAGTCTGAAAAACGAAAGTCTGGATGAGAAACCAAGCGGTTAGGATAGAAGGATCAAGAAAGATCAAACGTATACACGTGAAGGTAGAAATACATGTGGTACCCCGAGGCAAAGATAGGAAGTGACGCTAGATGATGCAGATTAGGCGTAGATAATGTGCTGTTTTCTCCACTCTCATAATGATATGAATTTAAAAGACTGCCATTCATATTCTGTAATCTTGAATTTGTTTGAATCGAAGCTGACACTCTTAGGTTATGTCTCTGATTAAATTGCTATTTTCTTGTGTAAATTTGGCTCGTATTGTATTATTTCTTCTCAATAGTTATGCTGAGTTCTCTGTTGACGTTCTATATATCTACTCATACCGGGCAAAATAAATCAAGGGAGGTCATTCTCTAGATAACGAAAGCCAAATCTAATTATCTACCCTCTTTTGCATTGAGTGAACATTGTTTCAAATATATAGTTAATAAACACCTCAAGAACACGAAATAGGGAAACGTAAACGATTCAAAACCATAACCACTCAACCATTGTTTGTCCTAAACAATTAGTGTGCATTGTATTTTATCATCCATTTCCACATGACAGTCACATGCTAACAAATCTTCTGAATACATGTCATTATGGTTGTCAATTGAATTACCAGTCTATGATCTTAAAATAAGTAATGGAAAAGAGCGAATAGGAACAATATTTATATAATTCAGCAAATAATTAATTTATATAGAATACAAGTTGATAAAAAAAATAAAAATAAAAGTTTAAGATATTGCGAAAATCATACAATAATGCTAGAATTACATACAAGTTCTCATACAAAACATTATTTATAAACTTTAGATGAAATCCAAAATTAGGTCGAACACTGAAAATGTTGCTGTGCAATGTTGATATGAAACACACTTGGACCACAATAAAACAATCCAAGAAGTAATCCTTCTTTTCGATACAAATTCAAGTTATCAGACGACTTTAATATTTCCAGAGAAGTGCTAATTTTAAAAATTAAAACTCGAATACTGTAAATAACATAAATTGATTCTACCTGGATGTTAAGCCACTAATAAATTCATTTTCCAGTACCAACATTATGTAGCTTTTTTCCTGGCTTTAAATCACACTTAACACTTTATAAAATAATTAATGGAAAATATCATTCAATAAAGTGAGTATTGTTTACAAAATAAAATAGAAGTTATAATTTGAAAGTCTGTTTCCAAAATTATCAAATGCAAATGTTCTAGGCAATAAGCGCCAAGTAAAGTGTACGGAAATTCCAAAACCTAAACAGCGATCCAAAAATAAACCTGTTTAATTCTATCAATAACAAGCCTGATATTAAATCCATTCGCGTAAAGGTTGTTTTAGCTATGCGTACATTGTTTACAGAATATATGAAAAATAATAAATCAGGTGAAGTTGAAATAAAATTGGTTTTGGACAACGTTAAATCCAGTTTACGATGTTTCATTACAATAACATATATTTAAAAAAAAATAGAACTAACAACAAATACAAATAAATACATATAAAACTCGTAAGGTTTGTTCTATAATACGGGTGTACTGTTAGATGACTTATTGTTTATTGAGCTTATTTATTTACGCTTTATGTTTTTAAAAAAGAAGTATATTTTTCTTTGATTGATATCTATTTATTTTATATATTTCATAACACAATTTGAACATATCGAGGCTGTAATTTTTTTCCTGGCGAATAACAAACATTGTAACAGACTCAATCTCTCATTCCTTGTATTTCATACCGATCTGGCTGTAGTAAACACACTTGATTCATCATCTTAATTACTGAATACTTCTGCACTGCATATACCATTTGCTTATTTTCTGATCATAGTTGAAATCAATCATCTTTATAAATGTCTGGTTTGGTTTTGTGGGGTTTAAAGCTAGTTAAGAAAGTGATAAGCCATACATGGCTGGCTATATAATTGGCGGAAAAGAACCCAGGAAAACCCCGGGAAGTGATCCGATCCACGGGAAGCTACACCAGATCTTTCTCACATACTCACATTGGACGAGACGAGATACAAGTGAAACGTGAGAGTGATCTTCAAAGAGAACCGCCGGGCCTCCCGTTAATTAATACAGAACTGTAAAAGATCTTTATATAGGCACAAGTCTGGCGGTCTGATGAGTAACATGCGATGAAGACTGATTGTATGAATATATCAATAAAGTGATTTATTGTCTTCTTTGCTGGATGGAATTCAGAATAATATACTCGTTTAATGATATATGTATAATTTCGACCTTCCAATTTCCCTGTTTCAGAAATTTTATTCAGAAACAAAATCTAGTCGAGAAATCCTGTATCACATTTAAGCCATTAGTGATCAAGCGATGTCCAACTAATTAATTATGCTGATTATGGTGTCAATAATGTCCATGTTTGTCCATGTATCACGTAGAAAAATATAACAATGAGCAGGTAAAGCAATTTGGATTTTCCGTTTCCCAGGTGTAGATAAATTACATATGATTATACTTTACAAGCTTAAAACATATTGCAATTCTGAACAAAACGAGAGATAATGTTATATATTTGGGTATACTGGATTTTATATTAGGCTAATTGTACTCATTTAACCTTCTCCCAACTAATAAAATGGAAACAGTGATCAGTGTACACGAAGAAAACAGAAAATTAGTATTATTGAAGAAATCACTGCAAAGACGCGAATGGGCATACATTGGCTAATGAACTTAATAATTATTTGCCCAATTACCTGATTCTCTTTAAAGCTTTAGATTATTTACTCCAATATGACAATCATTATTTCCTAATTTCATGCGTTGACTGTATTCACACAATACTAACTGTTTCATAATGTGTGTGCGTATGTGTGTTTGATTTGGATTGGTAACGTAGCTTTCAGAATTGTTCAGTCATTTCGCTACGATATATGCAATTTAATGAAATGTGTCAGTTTATAGTTATATAGTGATTTAGTCTATAGTGATATAGTTTATAGTGATATAGTGTATAGTGATATAGTTAATAGTGATATAGTTTATAGTATTATAGTTTATAGTAATATAGTTTATAGTGATATAGTGTATAGTGATATAGCTTATAGTAATGTAGTCCATAGTGAAATAGTCTATAGTGATATAGTTTATAGTGATATAGTTTATAGTGATATAGTTTATAGTGATATAGTCTATAGTGATATAGTTTATAGTGATATAGTCTATAGTGATATAGTTTATAGTGATATAGTTTATAGTGATATAGTTTATAGTGATATAGTCTATAGTGATATAATATATAGTGATATAGTTTATAGTGATATAGTCTATAGTGATATAGTTTATAGTGATTAGTCCATAGTGATTTAGTTTATAGTGATATAGTTTATAGTAATATAGTTTATAGTAATATAGTCTATAGTGATATAGTTTATTGTGATATAATCTATAGTGATATAGTTTCTAGTGATACAGTCTATAGTGATATAGTTTATAGTGATATAGTGTATAGTGATATAGTTTATAGTGATACAGTCTATGGTGATATAATTTATAGTGATATAGTTTATGGTGTTATAGTCTATATTGATATAGTTTATAGTGATTAGTCCATAGTTTTATAGTTTATAGTGATATAGTCTATATTGATATAGGTTATAGTGATATAGTCTATAGTGATATAGTTTATAGTGATGTAATCTATAGTGATATAGTTTATAGTGATACAGTTTATAGTAATATAGTTTATAGTGATATAGTCTACGGTGATATAATTTATAGTGATATAGTTTATGGTGTTATAGTCTATATTGATATAGTTTATAGTGATATAGTTTATAGTGATATAGTTTATAGTGATATAGTCTATAGTGATATAATATATAGTGATATAGTTTATGGTGTTATAGTCTATATTGATATAGTTTATAGTGATATAGTCTATAGTGATATAGTTTATAGTGATATAGTTTATGGTGTTATAGTCTATATTGATATAGTTTATAGTGATATAGTTTATAGTGATATAGTTTATAGTGATATAGTCTATAGTGATATAATCTATAGTGATATAGTTTATAGTGATATAGTCTATAGTGATATAGTTTATAGAGATATACTTTATAGTGATATAATTTATAGTGATATAGTCTATAGTGATATAGTTTATAGTGATATAGTTTATAGTGATATAGTCTATAGTGATATAGTCTATAGTGATATAGTTTAGAGTGATGTAGTCCATAGTGATTTAGTTTATAGTGATATAGTTTATAGCAATATAATTTATAGTTATATAGTCTATAGTGATATAGTTTATTGTGATATAATCTATAGTGATATAGTTTATAGCGATATAGTGTATAGTGATATAGTTTATAGTGATATAGTTTATAGTGATATAATTTATAGTGATATAGTATATAGTGATATAGTTTATAGTGATATAGTGTATAGTGATATAGTTTATAGTGATATAGTCTATAGTGATATAATCTATAGTGATATAGTTTATAGTGATATAGTCTATAGTGATATAGTTTATAGTGATATAGTGTATAGTGATATAGTCTATAGTGATATAGTTTATTGTGATATAATCTATAGTGATATAGTTTATAGTGATATAGTTTATAGGGATATTGTCTATAGTGATATAATTTATAGTGATATATTCTATAGTGATATAGTTTATAGTGATATAGTTTATAGTACTTTGTCACCATGCTTCATACAAGTAACGTGATGGCCCACCACGTTACATTATCCTGACACCAGGCTGACATTCATAACACTAACCTGTTAATGATGGACGCATAGCGAAGCATATGGTAGTACAGTTTTTGATATGACTGGGCTGGGAATTGACCCATCGACTCTATCCCCTAGGTCAACGGAGCAGTGTCGTAGTTATGCTCAAAAGAAGCAAACCAAAGTGCTGATTGTGATAGCTATACCGCATGTAATTTTAAATCATACAAAATGCCATCTGTTAAACCGAAGTTCGATATACGCTTTAACATTCCGTAAGTCCTAATTCTGAGACTACGAGACACTCCTCAGATCATACCCTGGAAAGAGGGATGGAGTGCTCATGTCAGAAATTCACCCCCCCCCCCGAAAACTTGATTACTGTACTTGTACTCTTTATTAACAATGCAGACTCTCACAACAATAAACGCATACATCACTATGTTAAATGTGGAGTTCAAATGGCGGTTGTAGGCTTTTAGACAACAGATATGAAATTTCAGGCAACATATGGACTTAGTTTTTGGACTGAACGGAATATTCTAGCTTGAGGTTGATAGGTATGGTACAGATGTTTTATACAGATATTGTAGTTAAGTAACTTTTTGCTGAAATTCTGAAGGTTAAATATTATCCTTGTTTAAATAAGTACCCTTGTATTCCTGTACTATTTACAGTAATATATTGGCGTCAATTTATATATAGTTTAGAGACCGGTCATGTCGCCTAGTGGTTAGAGCGCCAGCCTTGGATGCGGCAGTTTAGGGTTTCGTACTCCGGCCGAGTAATAACAAAGACTAATGAAAATGATTGTAGCAGCCACATCCTAAGCACTCACCATTATGAGATTATTGTTGGGACTGGTCGGCATGGTATCAGTATAATGTGACTGGGTGGGACATCATGCTAAATGTCTGCGGCATGATTCCCCAGTGCTTGACATCACCATACACTGCAGATATCGTAGTGATATGACTGAAAAATTGTTAAAGCTCCGTTTTAGAAACAAAATCAGCACATACATATAGTTTAGAGAAAGGGTTGACCTGAATTCCAAATGAAATTGTATTCACGATGAAGGTTTATGTCAATGATTCCATTTACCGACGTAATTGAAAGTGTGTCAACAACTGAAACAAAAAACGGCTAACGCATTTTTGTTCTGCCAATAGGATGACAAGACAAAAACTTTACGGCATTAGTGTAACCATTTTATGCGATTGTATGGGCATTGAATCCGCATCAGCGTGCTCTATTATATGCGTAAACACATCGCAAATGATCTGAAGCAATTAGCATTTAATAGTTTCTTACTCAAAATTTATTATTGAATGCGTTAGACACACTGCACCAACGAGATTGCGCATCGCACTCTAATGAAGTACAATATCTAATTCCGTTGTCACTGCGATTAACGCTAGCAATTGTAGTATACTTAATAACTAAATAACATTAGTCAGATGTGCTCATGTGTGAAAATATGTTGAATGACATTCCCAGTTTGGTTGATACAATTTGCCACGCATTGCTTCATTCATTTATCATTTATCACTACAATATTGTATTACCCATGGTAGAGAGAAAATCGATGATGATGCCAAAACCACAATAAAGCTGCCAGTATTATAGTTTTGCAACACATTAATAAATAATACAGTATGCAATTTCTGGGCCGTAAAAGTTCTCTTTTGGGCTCAAACAAGAGATAATGTTTCAAACTTCAACGATGATGTTTATACACATATAGCATGTTAGTTTCGCATACATGAAATTTCATCTCCATTCAAGATACATTAATCCCTTTCAAATATATGCCAAACATAGTAAATTATCAAAGGTTATATTATATTGCTGCAATATGACACTAAATCGATGTTAGAGTAACGCCAGCACGATATTCAAACAGAAAGAAAACGTCAAAAGATCCATAACGCTATTTGACGATTGCAAAACAGATTTTTTCAGTTGATGTTTTATTCTCTTTCAAATCATTCTTTTTACTAACAACATTCTAAATGACATTTTGGCTTGTTTCCAGACTGATCTTAGGTGAAAAAATGGAATTCATATCGACTGGATATGAAGTAGTACATTGTGAATCGGGTCCCGGTTGGCGCTCGTCTTAACAGAGCATATATATCTCACCTCTGTCTGTCAACTTGGGTTCGAGTCTCAGCCCGACTAATGTGAGTACGTGAGAAAGCTTGCAATAGACATTCGGTGGGTTGGTGGTCCATCCCCGAGTTTGTTCCGGTTGATCGTCATGTCCTGGGAATATACATTAGTCCCACACAAGTAAGCCAACTAAAGAATATAATTGAACATGTTTGTTACAGCTGCATAGAGTGTGAATGGAAATGTTTGCTGGAAAATCGGTTTTGAAGACGCGAAAAAGCTTCCTACGAAAATGGAAACTAAATAAGGTTAATAACGCTAATCTGTAGCCTTTAACTAACCTAGATGTTCTCTAATTGGATTGGTTTATTTTGTTACTTAATCCTGTCGGGATTGTTTTTCAGATTCTTTATATGTGATTTTGTTTACACTTATGACGTTTCATTGAGGCCGCACTCTCTCGGCTTCTGTAATTAAATCACTATTATATATCAATAATATCGCTCCAGCTATGTAATCAATTCAGAAATGTTTCCATTACTTGAATCTGTCAGACAAATTTAACAAGAACGTCTAAATCACAGGTGCATTTTCCAGAGGGTTCAGGACAATTATTTACACCGGTTACGAAGGTTCCTGAAAGAGTTTAGAAGTTACTGCAGGTCCTCTTCCTACATTAGAAAAAATATGCTTTAGTAACTGGAAAAATAGCAGAACTAAAGCGAAGATAATTTTATGAAATCTTCCAACTAAAAAAGCTGCTGATGCTCAACCAACACGATACATATTTGTTCAAGATCGTGCTGAAAAAGTCATATAAAAGAACGTATGTTAAAACCATAAACATAAACTGAACAAGAACAAGAGAAGTGGTTGATACATTTACTGAATATGGTGTTGAAAAAATAGACACAATTGTAGAGATTGACGATTTAGCAAAAATTGCCGCCGAAAGTGTTGATACAAGGAAATATTATTTTAACCACTATTGATTTTGTTCGTGATAAAACTCCTGGTGCTGTTGATAATTTTGCAAATAGAGCATTTTCAGAACAAATTTACTAAGTCTGATTCTGATCATCCCGAAAGTAGGCCATATACTATAAGAGAAACACAAAACATTGTCGTTAATAGCTGCTGGTGCAGAAGCTGTAGTCAACACTGCAGCGTTAGTTATTGTACGGCTGCCGGAAAGATGATAACGAAAGCAACAGGTCATGGATTTAAAAAAGGGAAAATGTCTATGACATCCCGGAACTAAATGATATGACAAAAAATATCATACTTTCCTGAAATTTTGTTGATACTTCCAGTGTCTAATTTTGATTTACTTAATGCTGCTAAAACATTAAAAATGAACAGCTTTAGAGTTATCGTGTGAGTGATCAATTAATTAAGCAGCAGAATGAAGTTGAATTCGGTATTATTAATACTAGTTCGGGGCCATGCATGCATTGGGTTCCATACGAAAATGATCAACGTGGATCTGTGTATTTTGGTTTGTACAGAATTCCTGTGTCGATTGAATGTATGTGAAATACAAAACCGCTCGGGTGGTCTAGTCATTAGAACGTCCGCCTTGGATTCGGAAGGTCGTGGGTTCGAACCCATGCTAAAGACTTACAAACCACGCAGATAGCCTCATATATAATAATGATTTAATTGCAGCAAAAGAGATGACTAATTCCCAATGGATAGTCCCTTGGATAAACTAAACACATATACAAAATTTGAAGAAACAAAACGACAGGATTAGATAACAAAATATTATAAACCTATCGGAAACCCTCTCAGCTAGTTAAAGTCTTAGTTTGGCGTCATTGTCCTATTTAATTTCATTTTCTTAGGAATTTATTTTATTCAAAAAGTACATAAAATTATGATCACTCTCTCTGCTGCTGCTGCTGCTGCTACCATCAATATTTATTTCGAAACATTTCCAGATTGTCCTAATATTATTAATAACATAATGCCAAATGCCATATTCAATTTACTATTTTATGTTTAAATTATAATGTTTATTCAACATACTTTCTCCGACTCATTATCTAGTTTCACGTAAAAACGTTTCCCGGGTCATGCCTTTAAAAACACAGAACAGAACTGATGAATATTCCAGGTGGTTTGCGAACTTAAGGTATGATATTTGTGAAGTAAGATGTGTGACGTGTCTGAAGTAGGAAATGTGTGATATAATATGTAACAGGTGTGAAGTATGCGAAGGAGAAAGTGTGAGGTATGTGAAGGTAAGTTGGAATATGTATAAATAAGAAGTGTGATGTAGGTGATACATGTGAAATAGGGAATGAGGTTTGCGAAGTAGAAAGTGTGAGGTGTGTGAAGACGGAAGTGTGAAGTATGTGTAGCCGGATTAGTGTTGTTGTTGTTTTTAACACCATTTTGTCAGTACAATATATGTTATATTTAGCGGTAGTGAAGGAGGACGAACATTGGAACACCGCTGAAAGAACCACTGACCCACGAGAAGTTACTAACAGTCTTTCTCACATACCCAAATTGGCCGAACCCGACACTCAAACACACACAGTCTTGGTTGAGATGGCAGTTATCCGAAAAGGTGAGTGCTTTAGACCACTCAGCCACTCGGGGCCCCCCCGTGAAGTAAGAATGTGAAATATATAAGTAAGACGTGTGTTGTGTGACGCATAAAATATGTGGTATGAGAAGAAGCATATGTGATTTATGTGAACTAAGAAGTGTGATGTAAGACGTTTGAGGTATGTTAAGTACGAAGTGCGAGGTATGTGAATCAGGAAATGTGAGAAATAGGATGTGTGACGTATGTAACGTCATGTGACGTATTTAACGACGTGTGATATGTGTGAAGCAGGATGTATAAAGTTTGTGACGTAGGACGTCTGAGTTATGTGATGTAAAAAAAAGACTTGTCTGGTGTTGAATTAGGAAATGTGTGAAGTATGTGAATAATGAGGTGTGAAGTAAAAGTAAAACGTGAGATATGTTAAGTAGCAGGTGTCAGGTATCAAGTAAGACGTGTGAAGTGTGTGAATTAGGAAGTGTGTGAATTAGGAAGTGTGTGCTGTGTGATGTAGGACGCGTTTGGTGTGATATGTAGAATGTGTGAGGTGTGGGATGTAGGATGTGAAAGGTGTGTAAAGAAGGAACTATGATGCATGCGAAAAAGGTGCGAGATATGTGAAGTCGGAAGTGTGACCAATGAGAAGTAGAAAGTGGGAAGTATGTGAGGTAGGAAACGTGACGTATGTAAAGTAAGACGTGTGATGTGTGTGAAGTAATATATGCGAAATTGTGAAGTAGGAAGTGTGAGATGTTTGGAGTAAAAGAAGACTAAAATATGTACTGTGTAAGGTATATGAAATAAAAAGTGTGAAGTTTGTGATGTAGGACGTGTGAAGTATGTAAAGTAAAAGTGTTAAATATTTAAAGTTGGAAGAGTGAAACATGAGAACCAGGAATGTAAAGAATGCCCAATGAATGTTACTAAAAATTATTCATGTTATTAAAAATGATTCATCATTGTTTTAGAAAAGAATAATTGCTAGTTATCTGCAGTATTAACTATGTTTCCGAAACGTTTAACGTTTAAGAACGACTGCAATTAGGAAGCATTAGTCTCCACTATGATTCCGTAATATTTGTCATCATAGCTAAATAGATATAGATAAGTATAGAACTAGCCTACCTTTCTTCCACAACTTCATCACGACAGAGAATAAATGAGGTGAGTGTTAATAATACACTTACTACTGTGATGCCTGGTTGTCCAGATGGTTCCTAAGAGAATGTTCAATTTTTATAGGACATTTGAAACGGACACATTACAGAATTTTAACCAAGCCAATGAAAATATTATAGTATTTGATGATTGCAAAACATGGTACATTTATAAGGATATCTTGGTCATACATGATACCAAGTATAATTTCGCATATCAATAGAAGAATACAGAATTAGAAATTTGTAAGTGTCACAACCATTTAACCATATAAAGATTATATAACTTTTACATTGATGTGCCTGATGTCAAGATTATTTTCCTGCAACAATAAAGTCCACGTTAGTGGTTGAAATATGGAGATGAAAGAACCACCCACACCTTTAAATATGGCTTTAAATTATCAAAAGCCTACTTATATTTTGCTGACCAATGTAACCTGTCTTTATTGTGCAATACATTGTCACCGGTTCAGCAATTATATAAATATTGGAACAAAATTTCCGCGAGTACCATACCAAAACATCAGAGTAGTTTTTTTTATTTAAAAGGCACAGGTATTTAAGAGGGAGCCTCAATCTGAACATCTACAAGCTTAACTTACCCACGTCCCACGATATGTCTTAGGAAAGATAAACTAACACGGCAGAATCACGTTCAGATAAATTGTAAAATTTTCATCATCGAGTCCGTCAAAGAATTTCAGAATTCTTGCTAAATGATTATTCCAGTTATCGTTGTAGATATTAGATCATCGATGTAATCATCAAAATTAACTATACGTTCAAATGTAAGTGGCGATCCTTTCATCTTAAACGGCGTTACGCTTTATTGGTAAGACGCATCTGGAGTCGGGAATGCTGAAATTTCCGTTAGTGGAATGACGAATTTGGCAGCACTCTTGGCATTGCCGATCTGATCATAGATTCTAGGCAATGTAAATGAATATTCACCTTAATATAATCAGTGCAGTGCAGATACAGAAACATTTATTTGGTTTTAAAACAAGTAAGCATGATGAACCCCAGTCCCTTTTAAAAGGCTCTGTGATGTTCCTGTTTGAGAGGTTTGTCTTTTACGGATCTTATTTCATAGGTTTGGAATGTACAATTTCAACATCATGGCAAATTTTGATTGTCCATGTAAGAACATCTAAATAAAAGAGATCACATTCAATTAATAAATGTCGGAGTTCATTTCTTTCTTGCTGTTGCAAATGTGAAAGTTACTAGTTCAGATCTTTTATATTTCTGAATTCCAAATATTTGTCACTCCAATATCAGTATAATCCGATGATATTCTTTCACAATGGAGAGGAACATTAACAAAGCAGCAGTCAACTATATCACTAATAAATAATACATTCATTAGTGAAGAATTATTTGACAATGGCCTGACTATAAAAGTCTCTAAGAAGCTCCTGTGCCTTTTATATTTTTAAAAGGGGTGGTGGGAGTGGCCGAATCAACCAAAGGTGACATACAACTCGTCAATTGTAATGGTGCATAATTCTGCATAATAAAATCATACTGGGGTATATTAGACCCATCATATCTTGTCCATATATGACCGTCTATGTTTATTAATCAGACATCACAAGTCTTTTCTTCTTGCATTAAGTACACGTTGGAAGAGACAATGATCTAGAATCAAGCATTTTAGAAGCTTGATATATTGGAATTGTGCCCGTTTTGGTTTTATTGGGCTGAACTACTTTCTGCCAGAAGAATATTGGGTAGATGTCTTACATACTAAAGGTGTTATCAGTAATCATTAGCGGTACTAGCAGTATTTTCCGAGGTTTCAATTTTAATGTTACTATGCACACAGTTCTTAAACTCTTTCAGTAATATAAGGTGATTGAGACTTTCAAAATCATTTTCAACTTTCTTGGCTAAGCATCATTTATCTAATAAGTGCTATTTAACTTTTGTAAATTCGACATCAATTTATACATTTCAGCGATCACTGCCTATGTGAAGAGAGAGCACAAACATGCTGACTGAGAGGTGATGGAGCTCGTCACTGAGGAGAAGAGGAAAGCGCTCATAGCATACAAGTAATGCTGGGCGATGTGTGTTTGCGAATCACGATCAGTAAAGCTTAGACTATAACATTTGATCTTATTTTTCTCTTCCATCTTTACTGGTTGAATGAGGAATCGAAGACATCAAAGTTGAAAGTATTATCATGCTCATAGGAACCGGAATCAGACACATCATTACATGTTGACACCATTCTAACTAGAGGCCATGCAGAAAGCGACGAAGACGATCTGTGTAACCAAATATCATCATACAAGATTTAACTGGAGTTCATTCTATTGACTTTTAAGGAGGAAATGAACGATCTTCATCCAATACCACCATCCTCTTCCTTCTGAGAGAGAGAGAGAGAGAGAGAGAGAGAGAGAGAGAGAGAGAGAGAGAGAGTTAGAGAGAGAGAGAGAGAGAGAGAGAGACAGAGACAGAGACAGACAGACAGACGTTATAAATATTTAATTTACATTATGTTATTGATCTATGTACACATAGTTTACCTTATCTCGAGTTATTTCTGTAATTTGTCCAATGAAATAAAAAAAATTGGTAGAAATTGGTATTTGTTAACATTATGTATCTGTCTAACATGTTTCTAACTGTAATAGCTAATTTTGATCAACTCGGATGATTGGCTTAGAGCAAACGCATTGAAAAATGTTATTAAGAACATGCTAGCAACATGATATACATTTAATCATTCATTTTGAATTTTGAAAAACATCATTCCTACCGATTGACCTAACTTATTAGCATTAAACTGGAGATGCATTTTGGCCTTTTTGATTTTATATCAACCAACCATTGTACCGCATAATTATATTCAGAAGTATATATATATATATATATATATATATATATATATATATATATATATATATATATATATATATATATATATATATATATATATATATATGTGTGTGTGTGTGTGTGAGTGTGTGTGTGTGTGTGTGTGTGTGTGTGTGTGTGTGTGTGTGTGTGTGTGTGTGTTTTGGCTCACAAAAGTAGTATATACGTACTAGCTGTTGTAAATATTATAGAAACAATTGGTGACCAATAATCAAAGGTATATGGCTGATCTTTCTTATAACAGAAGCAAGGTCTAATTTGTATTTGCCTTCAAATACATTTTGTGATACTAACAGAATTGAGGCAGTTTTCGACGCTTTCCAATGTATGTCAACATAAGTTTTCTTTGTAACTTAATAATTGACAACGAAACCTACATGAGAAACGTCTACCATGAAAACAAGTCACAGATACTGGTGCACACACGCTTGGGTATTGTTGGTGGTATGGGTTAGATTTTGGGGATTGTTAGGTAAGGAAAACAAATATCAGGCTGGTATTTTTAATCAATTCTATCAGATCTTCTTGCTGCTAAAATATACTTGATGGGTCTATTCTTTTATGTGCCGAGAAGTTTGTTTTATTATTACAGAACCCGAATAGAAAAGATCATATCATATTCTACATAAAGTGAATTTGAAAATCGGGAAAAGCAATGTCTATTTAGTAAAAATGCAGCCAGAGGCAAGGGAAATGAAGCTCAGTTATCAAAATATAATGCAGATGTTTCTCATAAAAGCTTTCACAGACAGTGTGATGAATAATAATCGTGTACAGTATTGTCACTAAATAATTCAATTTTTCGAAACTCTAATGCACGATAATGACTTGATTGATCTAAATTCCTGATAATATTTTGTAATTACGTACCGTTGGGGAAGTAGTTATAAACGCGAGATAGTGCAAGAAAATAGCTTACTTTTAAAAACAGAAACTTTGAACAAGTAATCAGAGAACGAATCACTTAAAGCCCTTATCAAACACATCTGAGAGAATATTGCCTGCATCCATAAATCGACTGATAGGCTATCGAATTATCGAGGGGAGACTACACTGTGAAATCGTTTATGTGTGTTAGAGTTGCCTGTTTTCTCCCTTATCTTAACATCATTTGTAGCCGAGAGGTTGGTATAAATCTATAATATATCGAATCATAATGCGGAAGGTTACCTATGATTAGAGTTTGTAAATGCATTTTTGGTACAGTCTGTCTATGATGTTAACTAAACTAAATGAAATGCGGCATAGTGATCTGAATAAATATCATTTCTTGAAGCACCGATAAACATATCTCAGAAATGAAACATTTTTGTATGTCTAGAACGATCTGGCCACTTCTAGTCATTATGCATGTTTAGAACAACCTAAATCTTTTATTGCAGTAAAATATGGAAACATTAATTTTTCATTTACTACTAATAACATCACCTCTACCTTGATTCAGTTACTTTTGTTCATATGTCTAATATCTCAAAACATTGTTTAAATCGTTATTAATGATAATGGTGATGTTTTATCATCAACATGATGATCATCGGAATCCTCTTCAGTTTTCTTCTTCTTCTCATCTTGGATTAAATAGTTGTAGCGATAGGAGTAGTAACCCATAACAACACCATCAATAACAGAAATATATTTCTTAATTACAGAAGTAGTGGTAATATTGGTTATGCTAGTAATATTAGTAGATGTCTTTGAAGTGTATAATTACAGAAGTAGTGGTAAAATTGGTTATGCTAGTAATAGTAGTAGATGTCGTTGAAGTGTATAATTACAGACGACTAGAATATTGCGTACATCAATAAACACAGAATTATAGCATAAAAGAAAAAGGAGTCAAAGTGGTTTTGTTGCCATATTCTTTACTTTTTGCTTAGTCGTATCATGTTAGGCAGATTTTCTTTTTAATTAGTGCACACAATTCAGTAAAATCGTGTTGTTTCTTATCTTAAAAAATGAAAGGCAATAATAATTGTATGATCATCTAACCACACTTCAACGCTCTTTCAACTACATCTAAATGTATGACTGTTGTTCCAGCCTTTTACTGACCTTTCGCTATTTTACATTGCATATTTATTTAGTACACAAATAACGTCTGATTTAGTTGACTACGATGAGATACAGATGTTAAAAATGGAATACCGGGTGTTTAGATGTAGTGTTATTAATAGGTCTGATCAATACAATATTATCTGAATTGAATTGCATAAATAAAATGTAATCAAGAGTGAATTAATACTTTACATATAAGTATTTAAAGATCTGTGGGAGTTTTCTCCGTTTTATTTAAACGAATATATATATATATATATATATATATATATATATATATATATATATATATATATATATATATATATATATATATATATATATATATGCCTAATAATGACGGATCACTGCCTTCTCACCCCTCTCTGCGTGGGTTCGAGTCCAATATTCGGCGAATGTAGTTAAGTGAGAAAGCTTGCCAGTAGCTTCTCGTGGGTCGGTGGTTCTTTCCGGGGGTTATCCCGGGTTTTTCTTCCACCAATAATACTATCTGCCATGTATAGCATAACGTGTGCTGCAAAATGGCGTTAAACAATAACAACATGCCTACCAATGACTTAAATGTGCCGACGGATCTAAAAATGAGTTTCTGTTTGCACATGCAAATAACCACCAAAGCGACCAGTACAGTGCATTTGTAGAAACAGCAGACATCAACACTGTTGAGGAACAAGATAAATATATCAATTAAATAATAACTAGGATTGAAGCGATTGTAGTTGGTGATCACTTTGAAGTACAGTATAAATTACACAATGAGTTTGTCTTACATGAGCATGATGACTGAGATTTATCAAAAGCATTTGGAACAAGAGCGTGAGCTACTTAATATACAAAGCACTTGAGTTGTGTGAACTCCTGAATTGAACACCAGTTATGCAACACATGTGGATCAACTGAATGTTTAATAAATACACCAATAAGCGCAAGAAAATCATATGTACTTTTTTATCAGGATCCACAGTCGAACCGGGTCTGCCTTTTGAAGAATTTCGTGCAACACTATCATGTGGAAATTGCACGAAGAATATATAATGAACAACACCGCTAAAGAATTGCATCTACTATCTCCGCTGAAGCTGCTTCTTATATTCGACAACAAAACGTCCCCGCATTCAGGTTGTATAGTCGCTTTTGTGATCTTAAGATTTATCCAAAGCTGATATAAACCAAGCAGTGATGATATAAAACAACTATCAAATATTAGGCCTGGGACTGTATAATATTTACAGTACGCGTATTTAAAGTTGACATTTATTACAATGTGAAATTGACTATGCCAGGAAATGTAATAAAATATGGTTTTACCATCAATAACGTCACGGCCTTGGTTTAACTGCAGTACTTGTGTAGTCTTGAACCATAAAGTTAATCTTTATATTTCCCCTCACAAGCTGTTCTATGGTTTAAGTATGTTAAACCACTGACTGTTTTCAACGTAAAGATAGATATAGGACATGAAAATTTAAATACCAGTTTTTGCAAGTAAATCAAGTTATTTTTTAATGGAGATGCATCCAAGAATGATAAAAAAAAGTCTAAACTGTCTCTGTCATACAGATTGGCGTGATTTCATGACATGAAATGAGTGGAGGGTAGGTAATTCTCAAAATGCATTTTTGTCAATTTTTAGAAAAATATGGTCCGACTTAATTTCATGAAAATCAATAAAGTCTGTAACTCTTGACAGTGATTTAAAACATATTTATACCTTTAGTTTTAATAAGGACAAACAATTAAAGCTTTACCAAGTCACATGTATCGTCAGCCTGCTGAGGAATATGTGTACCCTTTTCCCGACCCTATATTTATTTCATGAAATCTAACAACTGTTGGACCTCCGTTACAACTGTTTCATGTTTGTATAAATTATATCAACAGAATATAGCCATACTTAATAAATACTAAACTTCAAAATGAAAAATATATGTTAAGGGGCCATAATAAAGGGGAGATATCTCAGTGGGCCTTTACCTATGACCAACATTTGGACTAACTTCACAATTAGTATTCCAGGTCAATGCACATTTTAGAACATTTTTCGTCTCATTTTGGTGGTGACAGAAGAGTTTTATTTATGCAATTTTGGTAATGATTTAAAGGTAATTGTTTATTCTCCAGAATATAAGCACTAAGAGTGGTTGTCTGAGTGCTAAATACTTGAGGGATAACTTTGCCTAGGCACCGGTCATTGCAGATATGGCTAAAACGACCTGATAGGACTCCTGAATTGAGCCTTCGTACGGTAAATGGAGGTTACTCAGAAATATGAAATATACATGGATATATTCAAAATTGTTGACAGTGTAAGACCTAATGTGTTTATGAATATTACTCCTCTTAATGTATGAAAATAAAACTTTGAAAATTTTCAACGCTTCGCAAAAATAACATTTACTTCCACGAGTCGCTTAGTACTATAAACATGTATCCGGATATTTATTATGTTGGATTCCAATGCTTTTACATTCGAAAATTCCAAATTTATCTCAAAATATGCCGTACAAGCAGACCACTGCTCTGGAACCGCAGCGGCCGCCGAAAACGGGAAGCCAGAAACGGTTATGCCCCCTGACAGTCCAATATCTAGTAAAGAGTAATGATAGTCTGTGCTTTGAATTGGTAAACGGATCCGAGTCGAATCCCGCAATCGATAATAAAGATCAGATTTATACGCAATAACTATGCAAACTTAAGTTTGGTAACACTGAATTTTAAGTGAAAACTATACGAGTTCAAACTTGTCATCGATCCCCATTTAATTCAAAACATATTTCCGATGTACAAAATCATTTATCATTATTAAAGTGAAAAATTTCGTCACTGTTTATGCAAATCATTTTATTATTATTTGAATGAGACCACTTTTAACTTTCCTCAGTCTGATTTTTTACGTTTAATTTTTGTTTAATATCAGTTATTGTTGTGTTTTACATTGCAATTCGTTCAAGTTAAGAACTGTATTATTTACATCATTTGTTTATCTCTGAAAAGGTTATGTTGCCTTTTAATTTGTGATGGGGTGCTCCCAATTATTTAAATTAATGCAGAAGACCCACCTTGGCTCGTTTTGTGTCAGAAATTTAAGTAGTGATAGAGAGATCCAAAGTTCTGAGCCCCCAGTCAGCGGTGCTGACAGTTAAATTAATGAATACTCAAATTGTGAAATTTACATAACAACAATTTAATATAATTCAAACAGCAATCTCTCAATTACAATTCAGCTAAAATCATATCACTCAACCAAGTGACGGCCTAGTTCATCCTTTGAATCAGTGTGTGAAATTTTCCCTTCTGTACTAAGTCCTACTCATCTGTATGTTTCTTCTCCTCCTTTGTCTCCCTCCTTTCTCCCTTCAACTTTTCACTCTGTTCTTCCTTCTTTCTGTTGTCGCACGGAGACTTTGACCAACTGATGGGGTAGTTCCCTCTGGTACCTCAAACTTCTACTATTTTGTCTCCCAGAGACTCGGACCACTGCACTGAGTAATTCCCTTTGATCCCTAAAAGCTTATGTTTCCAAGCTCCTATTTATTCCCAGAATAATAACTCCGCCAATAACGAATGGTCTCGGAATAGTTTTATTTACCTTGTGTCTCGCGAAATAATTGTAACCCTACTAACATTTTGGTTCTTAGGATGATATAGTTAAACTCGATATTCTAATGTTTGGCACCCCTTGCTCAATTCCGATTGGAGGTTCGTTCATAATGATCAGACATCGCCCCTCATAACCATCTGTCAAAGATGTTTACGATACAATTTGATGATCCTTTGTTCCAAACAAGAAATTGTCACTTACTTGACATTTGACAGCGAGGAATTATAATCTCAGGGTCTAACATACCCATGTTGAAATCTGGTTTCATTCTACAATGTGACAATCTCAGTGCGCATCATTGTGTTAAATATCCAAACTTTGTAGTTTTGCGCACGAGTTTGGTATGGGGTTTTCTAACTTTAAATCATCTATAAATAAACATCTTATTTTCGTAACCATTCTATTGTGTCTTCTTTGGGCTTGGACCCCACAACGATTAATCTTGTTACAATGGTATCATCTCATCAACGAAACCTGAAGTTCATACAGTATTCCAGACGCTAACCACAGCGTTGAAATCCGATAACTCGAACTGTATTAGTGTCGTTACATATATATCGCAGTTGGCTTAAATCTTCGATCGCGTTAATTTCAGAGATTTTCTTTGGACAACTCGTTGGTATTTCCGGCAGGGGTTGTTACGAATGTACCTGGAACGTTGTCGGAATTATCATGCACAGGCGATTGATTCAATAAAGTGATTCTACTACGGATTTGTTTCGTCAAATTAGCGCGATTTGAAAATTTACAAAATGGAACATGACCCTGCTATCTCCGTTTTAAGCGATTGATATCGCACAGTCGTCGTTGAGAACGGCCTTAGGTCGAGAGCATACATATGTTCTGCGTGCATTATGCGACGGTACTAGAGCACCAGATATGTCATAATTGCTTAAGCGATTCAGGTTAAACTAACCTATGACGCTTTCAATGGCAGTAACGAAATCTCAGTCTTACTGACACAATCGTTGTAGGGTTATATGTTTTGCTGGTTTGTACGAGAATACAATAATTAATATGGAGGATTTCTAGACTATAGTAGCGAAAATTGAAATCCACCTACAAATTCGTGCGCAGATACATAAACCAGGCCTTAGAGATCAAATCAGATAATCGATTTACAGGCAGCGAAAATCAGATAGCTGGTGAAATTGCATGTCAAGCTAACCATTAGTGTATTAGCTTGCCTTTTGCACTTAGTATAGTAATCTTGCAAGCGGGATGTTACAGGGATGGCGAGCCTCAGCACGGGTTCATGTAAATCATTCACTTGAATAAATAATAAAATTTTGTGTTGTTTGAGTTTAAAGCCATACAGTATTGACATATATTGTTAAAACAACCCATCAAATGCCTCATAATGATACTGCTGTGTGTAATATTTCAGGTTTAAATTTTCAATCAATATGGTTAAAAGGTGGGTATCATATCATGACCTCAAAGTGTCCTGCAACCTCTAAGTATATTTTTACCTAATAGCTTACCAATCGTTTGAAATAGAATAAAAGTCATCAACAACTCTTGAAACAGTCACACTATCTATATTATCTGAATTCGAAATCACTGAATATAATTTTATGTTTGGGTATATATATATATATATATATATATATATATATATATATATATATATATATATATAGATAGATAGATAGATAGATATATAGATAGATAGATATATAGATATATATGTATATATAGTTCTTACATACATGCTCGACACTAGTTTTATGAGAGAGATTAATAAATCAGACGAACTCGAACGACGTAAGCTGTTCGTGATGGTGTGTTACAAAAAGTACGACACTTAATGCCAAACCAGATTTTATTCACAATGTGCAAAAGAAAGGAACCTGCACGCTCTGTGCATTGATTTTATAATTACTTCCTTTTGGCAGACAAACCTCTTAATTCCATTTGAAAATGAACATAAAAATAGTGCATTCTCATATATTCTCTGCTACAAAAGAATACATACTTCTCACCAGCGTGAATATAAACATTTGATGCAAGATATCAAAATTATCTAAATATTCCTCTTGTTTATCTGCACAATTCATCGTACTAAGTAGAAACACTTAAGCATAAACATGTACTTCAATGGTGTGCGCATTTCTTTAATGTACCTTAATTAAAAACAATTACCTATCGAATATTCTTGCGAAAACGCTATTTCACATGTCCTAGACAGAAATTGCTATCGTTGGACGTTAGTCAATACAACGTTTCATATCATTTGGTCATTTGGCAGTCATTGCAGTTATGGTCCTTTTTGTGTGTTTAATGTCATGTTTTGCATGTGATATGTTATACGTCAAAGCCAATATAACGAGTGGAGCACCAATCCAGGACAATCTAGGCAAGAACCTTCGATCTATAGGCAGATAAGAACATGTTTCTTCACACTCCTATATTGGCCGAGCCCTAGTCACGAACCCAAGCGAACCGAGGTGAAATGACAGTGATCAAAAAAGGCGATCACTTCAGACCACTTGGTCAATCTGGGCCTCAGCATGAATTGCATACAAATTGGCTGGTTTAGTAAATAACATACTGCATTACCTTAGTCACGATGTATTAGAATTTAGATGCGTGCAGTCCACATAGATCATACAGGGCTTTCCTATAAGTGTTGTCTGATGTTAACTCGTGTTTCTAAAATGGGTGGTCTAACAAGAGCCACACAAGAGAAACACTTTCTATCTTTAAATTGGTTTTATTTTGTTTAGATTAAACAAATGAGATATAATTTGTTCAGTATAATATCTATGCAAAGAATTAAAGATTGTAAGATGCAAAAATGTTACAGTCAAGTCTTAAGTTCAGCACAGTAAATCAATATTAAATCCTGACAAATGTTTACATATAAGACTTACAATAGACATTAAAGACAAAGGTTTTAGATTTCGATGTTCTAGTCAAAATTTACTGTTAGAGACAGCCTGTATATGTCTAATATATTAGTCCAAACTGTGAGAAGATAATTGTATTAGCTTTAGAGGATGAACGTCATGTTCTAAATTTGTAGTTAAAATGATTATTCTAGAGAATAGCAGTTGCTTAAAAGAAAGCCTGATAATAGATCATTCACGAATTAGTGACTTAAAATATATGAGTGTGTGTCGGGTCAGTGATGTTTTGTATATATGACGTACTGGTGGTGTTTATATAAATACTCGCCAGTGCTATTTTGGTTGTGTCGTGCTAGCGGTGTGTAATATAAACTATGTAACAGTTCTGTTTTATATAATATGACATGCTAGTGATGTTTTATATGTATGAGACGCCAGTGGTCTTTTATATGTATGAGACGCCAGTGGTGTTTTATATGTATGATGGGCTAGTGATGTTTTAAATGTATGCTGAGCCAGTGATGTTTAATTTGTATGACTAAATATAACGAGACAGTGATGTTTCTTATGCATGAGAACCAAAGGTGTTCTTTATGTGTGATGTTCCAGAGGTATTTTGTATGTACGATGGCCAGTTTAATTTCAATGTATCAAGTGCAGCGATGTTGTCATGTACGGCCTACAAGTAGTGCTTTATATATACGACGAGTCAATGGGTTTTGTATGTATGATGGACCAGACAAAAAAAAAAAAATATATATATATATGTGTGTGTGTGTGTGTGTGTGTGTGTGTGTGTGTGTGATTGGACAGTGATGATGTATATGTATGACTTGCCATTGATGTTTTATATGTTGTGTGAGAAGCCAGTAAGGTTTTTAGAGGTATGACGTTCGACATATGGTGCGCCAGTTTTATTTTACATAAACGACTGGTCAGTGAGGTTTATTTATGAAGGAAGTGGCAGCCGTGTTTGATATGTAAGAGGGCAAGTGGTGTTTTATATGTATGACGTACGTTTGTATTGTATATGTATAATAGACCAGTAATGTTTTATATGTATGACGTACGTTTGTATTGTATATGTATAATAGACCAGTAATGTTTTATATGTATGACGTGCCACTGATGTTTTACATATGATACAAGACCAGTGGTGTATTATATGGATGATGTATACCAATAGGTCATTACACTTATGACGGGCCAGTCGTATTTTATATATATCAGGGGTCAGTGGAATAAAATACTTAAAAAAATCTGCCAAAATTGTACTTATCACATATAATTAGTACTTAACTACTTTCATTCATTAACTTATTCAGTCTTAATAGAATTATGAAACGAAGAGGACCAACACATATCGTTTAGTATCTGTTTGTGTTGTGGAGGGGGTGTCCAGAAACAAACAGGTTCGCCATCTATTGGACGGAGCCCTATGTCGGCGGTCAGATGCAAAGTCCCTGGAAACGCTTGCATTTTGTACAAATCAAGGGTTTAATATCCGCCATATAACTACACAGATAATTTGCTAACAGAAACGTTCCATCTCTTTCGCTCTCTTCATTTTAGTGTGCGCATGTTTGTGTGTGTATATATGTGTGTGTGCGTGTTTGTGTGCGTGTGTGTCTGTGTGTGTGCGTGTGTATTTGCATGTCTATGTTTCATTGTGTTTTGAGGGGAAAAGTTATGTACATACATATTCGAATTGAATTAGAAGTTGTTTACATTACCGATGTTTTTGCGTGACAAGAAAGGAAAGGCATCCCTTTCTTTTGATGATTCATACGTAGTAAACATGCTTTATGCAAACATCTCATTAAACATTGCAATAACTGTGTATTTCGTTTCAACTGTTCACTTTTGTTTCATACATTTATGCTCTCATTAATGGCGTCTGGTGCAATATTGTTAGATTTATGACTTGATGAAAGAGTCATCTTGAGGATAGATTTATTGATTTTCAAACAAACAATTTCAATCAGTTAAAATGAAACTTTGATAAGATGTGGTACTTTACTTCCTCTCCACAGACTCCTGATAATAAATAGCAGGAGCTCATCATGAAGAAACATTTTCAGAAGGTCACGCTATTTTAAATTATTAAAACCTCTTATATTTGCATCGCAAAAACAAAGAGGTGTGTGTGTGTGTGCAAGTGTGTGTGTGTGTGTGTGTGTGTGTGTGTGTGTGTGTGTGTGTCTCTGTGTGTGTGTGTGTGTGTGTGTGTGTGTGTGTGTTAGTGATTTCGATTTTTAATGCAACTTTAAACGTTTCTTATTCATATCGCTACGATGTCTATGGTGCGACAGGTCATATTATTTTTATTTAAGGAGTAATATAACATTACTCAAAACAATGGCCTAATGATAATTACTCTTAAGATGATATATAAGTAGACAGAAAGACAGACAGACGGACAGATAGATAGATAGATAGATAGATAGATAGATAGATAGATAGATAGATAGATAGATAGATAGATAGATAGATAGATCTTTGGTTTAAGCACGTTTATTATGTCTAAATCATCAGAAGAAAGATATGCCTTTCCTTTCTCGCCAGCCGAAAACACCAGGAATGTAAAGAACTTCGAATGTGTATGTATCAGAGCGAATTATACACCCTCCCTAAAAAAACCAGATACAGAAACACACACACACACACACACACACACACACACACACACACACACACACAGAGTCATTGAGAGACACATAAACACACATATCAATTATACGAGGATATATATTAAAATCCCTGTGGCTGACGAATCTAGGGGCATCAGTTACTGCAAATATTGACACTCTAGCGCTAAACAAGTAATTTCAATAATTTGCAAGATACTAGGTTTCTGTTTGGTATCGAACCTAGGAATTCTTAATAAGAGATAAGACAGCTCTTGCTTGCCTGCTCGTTTCAGTGCCCATACTGGCGACTACCGCCACATCACCAAAAAATGTTTTGGTAGCCGTTCACATGAGATACTAGAACGTGCGGATACTCTCAAAACTTTGATATACCGATGTCTAGTGATGTCTAGCACCGGGTCATATGTTTCCTCTGTAGGTCTCAATATTAGGGAATTTCTGTTTTATCGTTAGGCAATCTGATTGTTAAATATGCTTTTTAAAAAGCGCAAAATCAAGAATTGTTGACTGAAAAGTTTCATTCATGCCTGGGATCTGGCGAACCATTATTATCTCAAGATAAATGACCCGATATACAAATTTGGAAAGCTTAAGAATGTAAGTTTGTAAAATAATAACTTTGCCTCAATTATCATACATACTATTATTGATATTTGCACTTTCTAGTAGCCATAATGTGTATTTCAAACGACAATAGAAGTTATATACGTGTGGCTTGCTATGAAATAGGTCATCGATGTAAATATTTTAATTCGGGATAGTTGCGTTGCTTTGAACACACTGGGGAGTGTGGACGATTCTGTGACCATATACATATATCATTTTAACCACTGGCAGCCCAGCCTTTATTGGTGACTTGGTTATGTGACGTTTAAACATAAATTTAACATTCGAACTAAATCAGTTTTTTCGATTAGAGGTGAGATAGTTTAGCTTTATTTAGACGCAAATAAATGGTGAAATTTTAATCCTGTCTGGTTTATTATGAGTTGTTTTCTCACGTAAACATATATGAGTTCATGACATCTACGTGTATACAGGTTCATTTAGGTCGATCACCAAAATACAGTCTTGATGATTTATACTGTAATACAGTTTGCAGCAAGCGTTGTGGTGTTCAAACAACCAATAGTACGTATGCTTATTGTTTAAGTTGAGTTGACCAATTAGAAAGAATTGACGAATTTAAATTTAGGCGAAAATAGAAGCATCTGGATTTTGTCTCTAAACGTGACAGGGCGTGAGAATAGAGGATATTGAGATATATATATATATATATATATATATATATATATATATATATATATATATATATATATATATATATATATATATATATATAGGTCAGCATCATTAATGCTGAGCAGAACCTGACTTCTAATTTTCACTTCAATCCAGTGCAACTATTTCGAACACTGCTAATATATTCTTTGCAAAGGACAGAGGGAAGAAGAGAAATTGAATAAATATATAAAGACAAACGCGAATTGAGATACAAACATCGCAGGTTCAATGTAAACTTTTGTTACCGCATCATTTCTGGTATATTGCTTTTATAGATTATGATATCATGGCTTGTTGCACTCGAATAAATGCGCATTATGGTACTAACAGCTGCCTCGTTTGAAGCTCAGCATTAAGAGGTTAGTGTTAGGACTGGTTGGCCTGGTGTCAGGATAATGTGACTGGGTGATACATCATGCTACATGTCTGCGGCATGATGTCTCAGTGCTAGACATCACTATAAACTGCCTCACTGCAGACATCGTAGCGATATGACTGAAAAATTGTTAAAGCTACGTTAAAAATCCTAATCAAACAAACAAACAAATAAATGCGCATTAAATTCCAGCAAACGTTTTACATACTTTCCTGTACAAAAAAACATGCAATTCAAATGAGTCTATTTGTGAAAAAATGCTAACTCTAATCTGAAGCTGTTTTCAGAACTATTAGGAATGCAACCTTTAAGGCACATCGGAACAAATTAAATTACTTTTTGAACAAATCGTTTAAAGTGAGTTTGTGTCTATGGCAACATGTAATAAAGCGGCTGAAAACCAGAAATTGTTTTAATAGACTTGTAACTGTTCACTTACCGACGCCCCTATAGTCACCCAGAATGAAGAAGGCGTAGAGAATTGAAACTGAAAGAGATACAGAGAAGGATTACACTCAGCATGGCTATGAAGCAAGACATATGGTAAGAAAGTTCTTACAGTTCCTGGAATAATCAGGGTTTCTAGTGTATAACGTATTGATTCAAAAATGTTTTCATAGAAACGGGAGGCAAAAAATCATGTAATTTCTGATCACTGACATATACCAAAAGTAACATGTACCTCTTAGGTTTATTATCATTATTTTGTTACATTATTGGGAAGGACGTCATGTGATTACTAATCACTGACATACACCAAAGTAACACATCGACCTCTGTTGTGAAGTATCATTTTTTTGCGGTACATTATGTGACAGAAAAACATGTGATTACTGATCACTTACACATACCAACGTAACATGTCCCTCTGTGAGATAGTATCATTTGTTTTGTAAAACGTTAGAAAATAAATCATGTGCTTACTGATCAATGACAAATATCAAAGTAACGCCAACCTCTTCGAGGTAGCATTATTCATTTGTTAAATTATTTGACAGGAAAACCTATTATTACTGATCACTGCAACATACCAAAGTAACATATATACATATTTGAGGTAGAATCATTTGTTTCTTAAATGATTTGACGGCTGTTTTGTCCGTTGAAGTTAATAACGATATATTTACATATTTTGCTTTTAATGTGTTGATATACAACAATTTGATAAAAGCAATTTGATATACCAGTACTATTATAAAGAATTGCAATCCACTCATGGCGCAGTAATACGCGTATTTAAGCATTCTTGCAATGTGTGCTACCGAAGCAAGAACTATGTAGATCAATGATGATTTTCCACTCATTAATCATTAGCGCCGTATGAAAATGAAAATGACGATAAAAAATATCAAAATATCAATTACCTTCATTTTCTGAATGAAGTTAACAGAATACACAATTTCATCGCAATCATTTCTGCTTTCCGTTCCCCTCCCCCCTATGATGCAAAATACGCAGAAATCTAGAGTGATACAGAAATAGAACTTGTGCTGGATTAAAACCTTTAAACTGAGCTTACTCCAAGTAAACTAAAATAATATGGTTCATCGAAAGGATATGTGTATATGTAGGATGCATCTACAGTGTTCATATAATTAATGATACAAAATTGCAATGTCATGTCGTTACCATACGGTAAATTTAATCGTTACGAGGCACACATACATTATATATATATATATATATATATATATATATATATATATATATATATATATATATATATATATATATATATATATATATATATATATACATATACATATATACATATATAAATATATATACATATGTAAATATACATATACATAAATATACATATACACACACACAAACACACACACACACACACACGTATATATATATATATATATATATATATATATATATATATATATATATATATATATATATATATATATATATATAATGCTCTGTTGTTGGTTTTGCTTCTTTAACCTAGTTTCATGTTCTGAAACTCGGTTATTATTAGTTAAATATTAAAATATTAGAAGGCTTTTGCCCGCTCGCTCTCGATCTGGATAACATGAAACGAACGAAATTCCGTAATAAGATGAACGTATTGGATTTGTATCTGTGTTATGTGACGATGTCGTTAGACCTATGAATGATGGTAAATGTTATGTCAAACAGACCAAAGCAAAGGACAGACAGAAAAACAGACATACAGACATATATTTATGGATGGTAGTAATGTTAATTAAAGCATAATAGTGACTTAAATCAACTATAAATGCAACAAAAGAAATGTTTTAATTACCACTGGTTGGTTCGCCATTTATCTTAGTTTCTATTCCACACTAATTTTCATGTTCATGTATGTGAATCACAGATCGTTCAGTGTTGAAGACGCTAGTCGGGCGTTGTAGTGCTCTACTTTCTACAAATAAACTATATTTCTTGTTTAAATCATAAGTGTCTTGTGTTTATTTAGTCATGTGAATACAAGCATGACTTCAGAAGAAAAAAAATCAATTTATCAATCGCAAATAAGATCGTGAATGGCCATCAAAGGCACAGAACTACATTTTTAGTTGACACTCTTGGCAGGGATGAGATCATCATTCACTCGGTGAAAACACAGTTGCCTGTAATTAATCTTAACTCCGTAGAAATGGCAGAGATATGTAATTTGCATGTGATATAAATAAAATGTATGAATATAATATATAAATATAATATAACACTAGTTTTATAGATTTGTTATTTAAAAGCTTGTACTGACCGAGTTGAAATTGACTGGACCTAGTCAAACTTTACTATGTATTCGACAAATGCCTGGGTAGGTGCAGATTCGAATATGTTGCGAAATTTTACTACTTGTAGACATTGTGTATATAGCCAACAAAAACACGTTACTGAAAAGTATAGTCAGTCACAAAGAAAACGGTAACCCTAATATCAATCGTTTAGTTAAAGAAGTGTGTAGGCCAACAAGGACCTTAATCAGGCACATGGGAAGCCATTATAAGCTTGCTACTTATCATGGTAAATATTATGAACATATACCACAGTCTAACACCGTTCTCTATCGCCATCTTAATGTTGTTTACATTTATATTCATTGTGATGCGGAGAAGGTTTCCCGTTCAAGTTGTTGAACAACTTGCATTGCAGACAGTCTCCATGAGTCACACGTCTAAGAAGATAACAAGATGAGAGCAATGAAAATCTTCGCAAGTGTCTTCTAATTGTTATCAAGCCAAGCATTACTTATAGTTCTATAATTCCAGACAAATATTAGCCATGTAGTATGTTGTTTACAGAATAAATGTGCCTGGATATGTACATTATTAGCTTCAATTTAGACAAAGGTCAAATAGAAAATATAGATGTATTTAACACATAATCATTAGAAAAGCCACCAAGCAATGCAAATTAAATCTACATAACAATTTGAAGCTGTTGTACTTTTACCCAGAATCATTCAAAACAGGATATTGTCTTTTATTATCTGTCGAACAATTAGCATGCCTCAGCACCTAATAACTTCATGTAGCTACAGTTATTCCCAATCACCATTTTATAATTTCACTGAATCCCCATGTGTAAATATGTTTCACAGACCTGCGTGATTGTTAGACGTTGCTATTTTACAAAACTTGCATTGCAGACAGTAAAAAAACTGAAAGATGAATTGAAATTCAGATCCTGTAGAAAGGTGAGTAAATATAAATATACAGACTCGCCATGAGTAGAACACGATTTCAAGGCACTGAACCATTTGTAGATCAGTTACACCCGGCAAAAAGGCACACAAGTGCTCTGTGCATCATCGAATGGTGAGAACAGAAAAAAATTATATACGTACTTATAATCACGCATCTTGCTTGTTCTTTTAATATATATTAAAGATGGATGATTTATTGATATTTAAGTGTTTTCCACTCTACAAACTATTATAAGATCTCGCCTCTCGCAAACCGTGAGCTGACGTATTACTAGAGATCTAATTCTGAAGTACATTCCAAGACCCAGATTTCAACTGGATTTCAGATAAATAAAATCTGCGACTTGCACTAGCGTAGATTTGCAAAGTACTTGTCGCAAAATTAATAAAATTAAAATAATATTACTCAACAATGTTTTGTACCGAATTTAATTACTACGTTAACACAGAAAATGAAGTGAAAAGAAAACATGATTGGCAAAACCATTATATGATTTAAAAACTATTTAAGATTGTACATACATACTTTAACGTCCCTTCTTAGTAAGAACGGTAGTTAATTTGATTTAGCTGCGTTATCTAGGAAATTAACTCCCCGTCGATATTATGAGTTAAAATATAAAATATCAACAGAGAACTGGGCAATTATATTGTGAAGACATAATGCAATACGAGCACTTTCAGACAAGAACAATAATAAATTCATTCCAACAAAATTATATGGATAATTTCATTTCAACTTATATCATATCAACAGGATTTAATAACAGTCTAAATTGGATTTATTTCATCACAATAATGAGTTGGTAAAAGAGCACAATGCCCACAACTGATTGCATCACCTTCATCTGGACCGCGTTTAAATGTTTCCTATTTCATCGAGTCTTCCATTGCCATCTGTCACTTTCTTCATGGACTTAATAGACTTTTACTTTGTACGGGTCAATTTCCCCGGACGGACTTCACCACTCCCTTCTCCAGTTTCGGATATCACTCGTCACCTTTTTTCGAATTCCGTCTATGGACAGTCTAGTCCCGTCTCACCTGGTCTCTTTCTTGTTTAAAGACGAAAGTACTATTCTTTTCTTAGCTCTCTCGGTGCTCTCTCACGCTCAGAAAATCTCTCTTAGTATTCTGATATACATCGTTAGCAGCTCCTTGGAAAATAAGTCTTTGAATATATGATAGATTAATGCTAACTTTTCAAACTGACTTAAATAGTTATCGATGTCCTTGTAGTTAAGCATTTGTATCTGGGCGATACGTCTATCATATTGAGCAGCAGAGAGGGTGTATCGGACAACATTTTTAGACAAGTTTTCACTGAAATCACGCTTAAAATCAATGAAACCAATGACATCAGGCCCAAAAGTCAATGACATCAGGTCCCAATGTGTGTGTGAATCATGGATTAGGTCCAAAAAAAAATTATGAAAAAATCAATGAAATTAATGAAATCAAAAACTTTTCAACTATTACATTTTTTGGGAAAAAGGGACTACAACATCGTTGTCACTCACCCTCTCTGCTGCTATGGGTTAACCGAATATTTGATCCAGTCCGATACGATATCGTGTTCGAGGGTCATGTAAATTTATTGTTACAAATCCGTGTGGGGCAGACTGAGCATGACTAAAGAAATTTCTAAATTGATTGAAGTCCATATCAGAACACCATGTCTGCCAAATATTTCGTAGCGTATGTGTATCAACGCCGTTGAATACAGCAAGCATATTACAGTTATCTCTAATCACTTTTGGAATCTGAGTGTAGCGTTGAGTGACATAGATCACATCCGTGTTTTTATGCCTGCCTCTGGAAAATATTCTAGCAGGATTTTTTTGATTATCTAACATGACATCGTCGTATACAACTAAATTGTTGATACTTCCATCGAGGTCATTCACGGATGGCGCCTCGTCAATATCGGTTATAAATTCAATAACATCCTCGCCGGCAATCTCTGAAGCGTTTTCATTAAAATCTTTTAGCACTTCATAGCATCGTTGGTCGTCTACGCTAGGGGCAATTAAATACAACTTATCCCACTTCATCCATCTCATTATTAAATTGAGCAACAATTGCGTCTTGCCGGATCCAGATGGCCCGATTATAATTGCGCGGATAGAGTTTGGTAGCGCTGCATGATGCTTCACTGGTTCTCTTGTTTTAGTTGCTGAAAAATCAATTATATTCATATCTCTATACATAAATTATGGATCTATATTGCGTGAAGTGTAAGGCGCGTACTGGCACAGATGACTTGACGACGATTACAACTAAAAATAACCGATCAGCGCTTTCTGGTAAATGCGTACAGTGTAGTACAAAGAAATTTAGATTTGTTTCTAAACCCAAGGAACCCAAGGAACCTTTAAAAAAAAACGAGGAGGTGATATCGCTGCCAAATTAGCAAAACTTCCTGGAACCCCATGGGCAAAATACGCCGGAGAAAAACACCTTCCAGGGTATAGTTATTGTGGACCGGGAACAAGACTTGATATCAGACTCAATGATCAAAATCAGCCCCGACCCGGTGAGGAACCAATAAACGCTATTGATAAGGCCTGTAACCTTCATGATGTTGCTTATAAAAGCAACAATTTGCAACACAGGCATCTAGCAGATGTGAAATTAATTCATGCGTTGAATTCTATCACTGATAAATCCTTCAAAGAAAAATTGGCCTCCTTTTTGATAAAATCGGCAATGAAAAGTAAATTGATGTTAGGTGCTGGTAATTAATAGCAACATGGAATCTATTTACTATTCCCCAAGAGGATACTGGAAGGGTAACGCTGCAATCAGTAAACTCGCTAGCGCCGCAAAAGTGAGAAAAACCACTGCGGCTCATTGGTTATCCAAACAGGCACTATGGCAAATTTATCTACCACCGCCTAAACAAATTCAATTCTCGCATTTTGATGTAACCGGACCCAATGAAGTTCATCAGGCTGATCTATTATTTCTGCCACATGATCGTGGTTACAAATATGCGTTAACTGTAGTTGATATTGCAAGTCGATACAAAGAAGCAGAACCGTTAAAAACAAAATCGGCCACTGAAGTCGCTTCTGCATTTGAAAGGATTTATCGACGAGGTCCTATGCACTGGCCAAATCTGTTACAAGTTGACCCGGGCAAGGAATTTCAGGGTGCAGTGTTATCTACAATGAAATATCACAATGTCGCTATCAGACGAGGGCATACTGCACTGCATCGTGATCAGGCCATTGTAGAACGATTTAATCGGATTCTTGCTGAACGGTTATTTGGATATCAATATGCAAAAGAATTCATCCAAGAAAAAAGATCCCGTGAATGGGTGAAGAGATTACCAGGTGTAGTTACCGCACTGAATAACGAGATTACTAGAACCATCAACATGAAACCTATCAACGCGATTAAAAAGAAGTCGATACCTGAAAAACCACAAAAAGATTTCAAAGAACCAATTCTTGGTAGTAATGTCATTGTGAGGTACTTATACGAACCAGGAGAGCTTGAAGGGGATAGAAAAAGGGCTACTGATCCTATTTGGAGCGTCACTACGCATAAGATCTCTAGTATAACACGATCTACGGGTAGACCTCCAATCTATAAACTGGATTCAACTGCCCCTCAACGGGGTTTTACTAGACAACAATTACAAGTAATTCCTGACGATACTCAATTGCCACCCCATGGGCTTAACTAGCACCCTTGCGTCTATTGCACTCAAGACAAGTCAACATCACATTATTTCTGACATGACCGAGATTGTTATTTTTTCTGTCTACGGTGAATTGGCGAGGATCCTTATCCGAATACTGCCAACGCATTATACAATTGCAACTCGCGCAGTGATTATTCTGTTGTTTCTTCAAAGTGATTATTAATTCAGCATCAATATCAAATTCTCGTTGTTTTTTTTTGTCCTGCTGTTTGTAACCGGAGAGTTTTTTATCAATAATATCATTATCGTCACCAATGATTTCATCATCGCCAATGATTTCATCATCGCCTGACTCTGTCAGGACAATTCTTCGAAGTTGATTTATTTTTCGTACTCTGGATACTGCGAGATAGACTAAATTCGACCATTCTATGCGATTATCTACCATCCAAAGAGTTGTATCCGATATAGTCAATCCCTGTGAAGAATGTATCGTCGCTGCATAACCTAGCGTCCACGGGGATTTATTAGCACGCAATGCATCTTCAACAACATTGATATCAACCAGCACAATATCATTTAATACTAAATTCTGTTTTTCACTTTGTCCTGGAATATCAACTTCGATGTTCTGTTTTCGTGTATCCGATGGCCTATAACATAACGGTACTGGAAGTGTTGCAAATTTTTGTTTATGCAATTCAAATAACTTCATCTGAAGTGTGGCCCTGACTATTTTTCTACTTGCAATGATTAAATCATTTGGTCTCCACATTTCCCAGAAATCATTCATGGGAGTTTCCGAAATTATTTCACGGGTTATTTCACACTGGATTCTATCCGGTTGTAATCTAATTAGTTTCTTCAATTCTTTTAATTCATTATCAAGTGATCTATGATCGGTATCAATTTCTTCATAATAGTCTACAAAACCCTTTAGCCATTCATGGGGGGATGCACCGACAAATGGTGATGGTTGCCCGTGATCACCGCACATGACGACTTTTGTATTCTTCAATAACAACCACTCAAGAAATATTTTTAAGACATCTTCTGACACTGTGTCTATTTCATCCCAAATCATGATTTCAGGAATAAATTTCTCTCCCATGCGCTCAGGAGTCCATTTATCTCCCTTCCATCGGAAAAAGCTGTGATAAGTGCAAGCATTTACCCCTCTCTGTATCATTTCTCTTGCAAGTCTATGAGTTGGTGTTAGCACAATCATGTTAGAAACGCTAGCGTTTCCACGACGAAATAACTCAATTGCCCGGGTTGTTTTTCCTGACCCACCACAGCCGTTTAAATAAACTGTTTTATACAGGCATATTGGATCAGAAATCGGTGGTGCACTAGAAAATTCTGAACACTGATTGCTTTCTAAGTAATTATTTTCAATGGTAACATCTGCTGATGGAATATAATCATGAATCATTTCTTTCTTAATTCTCCATGATCCCCATTTCTCGTTGCCAGTAGCCTTAAAATCAGCCATTTTGCTATTTATGTAAAATGAATCAGTAGCAACTCTAACTGCGGTGGTAGGAAATCTATTGATCATTGAAAACAGATTGATAGAAGCATAACCGAGCATAGAAGCTCTTAAGTGTGTGTACTGCGGATGGTATCCATCATTGTAGGTAACAATTGTACCCAATTTGGTTCCATCGGACATAAATGCGTCCTTACGATTGACATATAGGCCCTTATTCGTTAAATCCGCCATTACAAAATCGTATTCAGCGTTGTCTATAATCAATCGTGAAGAATATTTCGTATTATCATCTTTGCCACCTTGGGTAAATTTACCGATTATTCTTCGTCCAAGATTTTTTGCTTCATTGTTTCTGATTTCAAATAACTGTCTGGACCAATCCATGATTTGTTGTTCATTAAAATCAGGAAACAGTTTTCGCTCTTCGCTAATTATCTTTTCTAGATCAGGTTGTGGTAACCAGACTGATTTCTGTGCTCGATAGGATATAATTGCTTCACTGACAATTAATGATTTTAACATCTTACAATCAAGCATATACCGTAATAACACTATTGGCATCCAGTGTTTTTCAGACATGTGTTTACCAATCCAAAGATAACTACACGGATGAAGCCCTTCAGCCATTTCAAATGATACCACACAAGCGAATCCGGTTAAATCAAAATCAGGAAGTGGTCCATTAATAGCAACACGGGTCATTTCGTGTGTAGGGTGTCCAAATCGTTTGAAATATTTCTCGCATTCTCCATACCCAAGAAAACTTCCTGGATAACACGCAATCATATCAACTGAAATAACGGAATCAGAGGTGTATTTTGTGTTCCATAATCCGCCGTGGCTGTATTCAAGACAGGACAATTTGACCTCTGATAAAAACTCACTTCGTGTTGGTTTCCACGTGTTTTTCTTTCTAGCAAAATGTGCTGCAATGGATGGTACTGTGAAACAGTTTGCTAATAATTGATCGTCTTCTTCTCCGTCCCCAGAAAACTCACTAGCTAGTTGTTTCATTTGATTCTGCAGTTCTTCAGTACGGTATAATTCTCCGTTGGGCCTTACAAACTGATCAAATCTGCATTCCTCGTCTGAATTACTATGAAATAGCCACGCTGACACAGGATCGTTTTTACTCAAATGGTAAATAGCATCAAATAATTTCTGCTCGGTAAAACATTCTTCAGGTCCCAACCCTGCTGGGGATAGATATTTTACGGTTCTATCCCGTGGAAATATTGTTACTGCAGATGACCACGCGTGCGCGTTATGATCAATAATTTCAATGGGGGTTCCTTTTGATTGATATTTCGATTCGTATAATACTTCACCGGTGATTGTTCTTACCGATATTGGAAATCTCAATGATGTTTCTAATTTGGCTATATACTGAATTGTTGCTCCATGCTCTTTTACCGTGAACTCCCACTCGGTTATTTTTTTTCGTCTTAGATCAGTGAGTTTATTCCCCCGGGACGCATTTGTGAAGTGTTCTATTATTCGTTCTGCTACACAATTGAGCCCTGTCGAATATTTCATGGGTGCTAGTTTTGAAATATCAGGTTTTTCATTGAGCGGATAGATCCCGTAAACAACTGCTGTGACAGGATAAGATCTTTCGTAGTAGGGTTTATCAATTCCAGTCAAAATTCCCGGTTTGGAATCCTGATTCACGGTGACAGTTTTTTTGCCCTTGAGAATGGGTTCAAATTTATCCTTAATAATCCATTTGCCATTCTCACGGATAATGAATTTGATTCGGAAAAAATGACTTTTTTCCCCAACACGTGAAATGATCACTGCTGCCTTTTCATCATTCATGGTAGCGTCAACAACACCATCAATTCGAAATGTTGACCAACAATAGGATGCTCCATCACGCTTGAATTCATTAAAACAGTCTCTGATTTTACTAATCATGGCTTTATCAAGAATTTTATTCTTGGGTGTATTAGAAACTATATCAAGATTGAATTGAGCATCCTTCCATGATGATCTCATGTTTCCGTCTCTTGGACGTTTGTTACGTTTTTTGGGTCTATCGCGATTAAATCTAGGATTGATTTTCAATAATCTCTTAAACTCTTTCATGTTTCCGTCTATTGGGCGTTTTGGACGTTTTTTGGGTTTATCGATATTAAATTTAGGGTTAATTTTCAATAATCTCTTAAACTCTTTCATGTTTCCGTCTCTTGGACGTTTGTTACGTTTGTTTACGTCTATTGGACGTTTTTTGGGTCTATCGAGATTAAATCTAGGATTGATTTTTAATAATCTCTTAAACTCTCTCATGTTTCCGTCTCTTGGACGTTTTTGACGTTTTTTTGGTCTATCGAGATTAAATCTAGGATTGATTTTCATTAATCTCTTGAACTCTCTATCAGCATTGAATTTAGCATTTTTCGAAGTCAATCTCTTGAACTCCTTCATGCTATATAAAAAACAAACATTTAAATGAAAGTTTTATGTATAATGAATCACTGCAAATGGCTCATGATGGGAAATGTAACCCCGTGTAACAAATCATGCAGAAAAAATGAGTACTGTAGGTATCATATGCAAAGTTTTCGACGTGGAAGTCTTGGTCCGTTACCCTGTATTCGATGTGGGGTTGGGGTTAAGGGAAGATCACAATTGTGTAGTGATTGTGGTGGTAAGCGATATAGGGAATTGAAGCGTTATTATGATAAAAGAATAAAAAATGGACAATCTATCAGAAATTATGACCCTGAAAAGGCCCTTGACCCTGACAACATCAAGGATAAAATCATAAGAACCCCGCAAGACTATATCGAAAGATTTTCCAGTGATGTAATTATTGAACCAAACACTGAATTAGACAAACAATAGAATAGTATATATGGACCAAGAATTCAGACCACATCCAGTGATTACAAAATATGAAGCATCCAGTGATGGTACTGTCAGAAACCGTAGACTAAAGAAACCGGTCGGTGTTGTGAATAATCAAGGGTATTTGAAGTTTACTGTTGGAAAGAAAAATTATCTCATTCATCGTTTCGTATTTGAATGTTTTAATGGATTGATCAAAGATGGTTTTGTTATTTATAACAAGGATTCTAATCCAAAGAATAATTCTGTATGAAATCTGCAGGCTATCACACTGAGTGAGAATTCCAAACGAGGAAGAGCTGGCACTTGCAAAACGGTTTGGAAGAGACCTGTGACATCTTTGAATACAACAACTAATGAAGAAAAAATATTTCAATCATTATATGAAGCCGGTAAATTTTTCGATATTTGTGGACCGTCAGTACGAAAAGTTGCAGAGGGGATTTATCGATCGGCTATTTCAAAAAAGACGGGGCAAAAAGTTCAATTTAGTTATGTCTAATGCATCATAATTTCCAATTAGAGATATGTCATACTTATAGAATAATGAATTCTGAAAACATGAATAGCATCATAGTTGAAATAGCAAAATTGAAAAATCAGGATATCAAACTATCAGATGGATTAAATCCTGACCAAATTGTGTCTGATTTTCAGGATATTGAATACGGAGTTAGCACTAACAAGTATATGCTACCCAAGAAATATGCACTCATCAAAAAAATTCAGAATTCTATTAAAGACTCTCTTTCATTTTCCAGTGACATCAGTGTGTTCGTCCCGTTGTATACTATCGTAGAGGGAATACGAAAAGAATTAGGTAACGAATACGAATTGAAAAAAGAAGTCAACTCTAAAATTAGAAACCTACGAGCATTAATTCAAGAAAATGAACAATTTTGATTGCCCGACCATTGATTGCCCGACCATTATCATTCCGACCCTCAAGAGATTTTCATTTTTTTAGCATTTTTGGATTGAAAATGTCAAAATCAGTGAATAAAAAATCTATGGACCTTTAATGGATGGTCAATGGAAAAGTGAGGAAAGTCACAGTATTATTAATTTTATATACAATTATGTGACTTGCTCCATCAATGATAGAAGGTGTCTCACGATGAAATAACACTTCCATGACTGTGTTAAAAAATCATCCGACATGTCAAGTGTTTTGCAATTGAAAAATAGTTTGCGATTTCAAATAATGGTCAATGAAGCATTAACAACCCGATTGGCTCGTGAGCGACTAGATGCAATTAAGAAATTTATACCAATTCGTGACTCTGTAAGAAATAAACTGCAACAACGACAGAGTTTACAAACTGATTTTGCTCTGGGGTCTGAAGAATTGTTTAAACCAGTAACCACAGCAACGAAGGGGGTAGAGCGTGCTATACTGGGAGATGATCCTGACGGTAAAAGAAAGGAAGAGGGTCTTATTTCTGTACTCGATAAAATAGCAGCGAAAACTGAACAAACTGAAAAAACTGATCCGAAAAAAACGACTGTTTCTCTGTTGAATAAATTTACTGATCATGCTAAAATATTAATAAAAAAAACCTAGTTTATTGAAATCAAAGGATTATCAAGCCTTTGGTAATTTTGCTGCTCAAAGCTATAATTCAAAAAAAGATTTTTTAAAGGACGAGTATAAAAATGATAGAATATCAAGTAATGATTGGTTCGATTATTTGTATAAACTAAATAAAGGGATTGGTCGTTTGAATAAGGATGAGATAGGATACAAGGAATTTCAAAGGGGGATTAGTAATTATAAAAGAGAACAAATAGAAGAGCGACAACGAGAAATAGAAGAACGGCAAGAACTAAAACGTCAAACACCAAGACGTAGACAAACAAGAAGACAAAAAAAACAACAACTACCACCTGATGATGATGATGATTTAGAAGAACGACGTCAAACACCAACACGGAGACAAAAAAAACAACAACTACCACCTGATGATGATGATGATTTAGAAGAACGACGTCAAACACCAACACGGAGACAAAAAAAACAACAACTACCACCTGATGATGATGATGATACTCTTGATTATTTACAAACCACGGATACAGACAAACTAGATGAAGCAGCTGGCTATAGCGGAAGTGGATTAGGAAATCCAAGGATTGGAAACATTTGTCCTGATAGTGTTATCAATGATATATCACGATTAGATGTTCTCATCGGAGGAAAACGAGCTGGAAATAACTCTCCAGAAATAATTGATGAAGCAGCTGATATCTGTAGACGGTTATTTGCCGGCGGTATCATGGATATCAAAACCTATCGAGATTTCATTGACGAGTTAGCAAATGGGTATCATAGTGATTAAATAACAATTGAAAACACTATTGTTTTTATAATAATGATCGTACATTACAATCATGATAAACCAACCCTCGTCTATGTAGTTAATTCACGGTTTCCAGTTTATAGAGCATACTACGGAGATGGCCTCGGCAATACCATTTTAGGATTCTTTTCAAGAATGGCCCCAAAAGTGATGCCGTTAGCTAAACAGTTATCAATGAAAGCCATTGATGTTATTCGTGATAAGGGTATTAGTACTGTTGGAGATCTTGCCGGGAAAGCGTTTTCAACTGCGAAGGATAAAATAACATCATTAGTGGGGCGAAAAAAGAATCCGTTACCGTCTACAGAAGAAATGCCTGCAAGTGTTAGTAAAATAATAAATAACGCAGTAGATGAAAAACTAGCGTCGATGGTAAATCAAGGGGACCAAAGCAATATTGCAAACATGATAGCAGGAAGTGGCCTTAAAAAACTACGTCGATGAAAATGGAAAAATCGTTTACGATTTCGCTATTTAGACTCTGATAAATAGAATAAAATGTTCAAAAAATCATCTGATCCAGCATTTGATATAGACGCCCCAGTCCCCAAGAATGATTCTGTACGCGATTATCAATATTACGCCTATCATGCCATAGACTCAAATAGTCGAGCAAGAATTGATCTTCAAGTCCATGATACCAGTAAATACTTTTTGCCCTGTGAAGCATTTATTGAAGTAGAAGGAGAAATTGTAACAGCTGCTGATACTACTGCTGTACCAGCACCGTATCCAGCTGGTACTCAAGTCGGTTTTGTCAATAATGGTATTATGGCGCTATTTGAGAGTGCTAGATATCTCATTGATGGAAAAGAAATTGAGTCCATAGATCGTGTTGTTGATGTGGCCACAACAATCATAGGGTTAGCGAGATATTCTGATGATTATACAAGATCAGCAGGACCCTCTATGATGTTTGCAAAAGATGGTAAGAATACCGCTGGAGGAAATCCATTTATTATAAGACGACCAAATGATCGTGCTGCTCCTCCTGCTCCTGCTGGTATCGAGGATATGATTATAAACAACGATCCTAATTTCAATCTAGGAGCCGCAACACGAAACGCAATGTTGGGAGTAGGGCGTAAATCATTTTCATGTGCGATTCCACTGCATCATATTTTTGGATTCTGTAGAAACGTCAGAAAAGTTATCTACGGGGCGAAGCATACAGTATCGCTTGTACGAAAAAGTGATGATAACGACGCAATTTGGAGGATTCCAGCAAATGCTGCAAATCCAGATGCTGATGCTGGTAAAGTCAATTTAACAAAAATATCATTGTGGATGCCAGTGTTGACTCCAGCAATCACCGCAGAAGGACGATTACTATCATTTATGGACCAAGGAGGAAAGTCGTTGTTGAGTTGGCTAACCGTGAGTACAGATGTGAAACAATCAAATATCAACGGGTTATTCACTTGGAACCTAGCATCAAATCAGGGCGTTTCTGCGCCACGTCATATATTTATTGCGTTACAGGATACCGCACGAGTTGGCAATCAACGTTTCAGTCATATGATATTTGATCAATTAGGTGTGAAAGACGTCTCACTGAGAATAAACGGCCAGCAGGAACCATCTGAGGATATACAACTTAATTACACAGAAAATCATATTGCACGAGTTTATCATCGTCTGTTGTCATTTATGGCACGCGATCAAAATGTCGATACTGGTTTGCAAATATCACAATTTGATTTTAAAAATCTGTATCCGATCTACTACTTCTCACTGGAACATCTCGATTTGACAAGACAGTCAGTTGTTGATATACACTTTAGAGCTAATGTGACTCGTGGTGCTATTGCTGATTATAGAGCGGTTGCTGTCATTCTCAGTGATAAATCAATGCTACTCGAAGGTGTTGGTGGAAGAATGAGAGTGGTAGATGCCCCAGTAGAAAATCTTTGAACGATTTTTCTCGATTTTTCATTGAATTAGAATCAATCAATTATATATAATGTCATATAGTGTTATTAGTGTTACGTTAACTCCTGGTCAAATCAAAAAATTGCAATCAGAATCGGCTAAAAAATGTGGAACCACAATCACGTTGAAACCCAGCCAAATGACTGGTGGTGAAAATAAATTATCGCTGACAACTCGTTAGGTGAAACATTTCAATGATGCTTTCAAGGATAAAAAGGGAGTTCAGATTACTCTCTCTGCGGCTGCTATTAAAAATATGATGAAAACAGGCGGTATATTTCCATTGTTAGCTGCAATACCAGCATTGATTGCAGCAGCAGCCCCAGCGGTGGCTAAAGCAGCAGCGTTAGGAGCCGTTGGTACTGCAGCAGGAATGGCACTAAAAAAGGCAACTGGACAAGGATATAAAAAAAAGAGACGATCCGTTCAAGGATTGGGTCTAAGACTACCAGGACCCCCGTATTCTTGGTACAGCGGAAAAGGTCTAAGACTACCAGGAACCCCGTATTCATGGTACAGCGGGAGATCCGTTCACGGATCAGGCCTGAGACTACCAGGAACGGTTTATTAATTCAGAAATCTTCGATGGTTCCAATGTCCAATTTTGATTTAATGGATGCTGCTAAAAAACTAGTGATTAAAAATTTCAGAGGTGTTTTTATGAAAGATCAATTACCACATCAACCAAACAAAACTGAAACAGGTATTATTAATCTCGATAACAGCACCGGACCTGGAACTCACTGGGTTGCATACGCTATTGATCCACGTGGGATTGTCTATTTTGATTCATATGGATTAGCCCCACCAAAAGAGTTTATGCGGTATATAAAAACCCTTCCAATGAAGACTTGGTATTCTACGCTACCAACACAACAAATCAATGACCCACCAATATGCGGCAGTGAAGTGTTAAATGTCCTTGACGCTATTTCTAACTCCTTGGGTAACCCAAGGGGAAAACCACCTCATATTGTCGTTAATGACTACACTAGTAATCGCTTTTTAGAGAGAGAAAGAGTTTTACAATAACATGATTGATATTTGGGGAAGACCTCTGAAACCCAAACCCGATGACACTGCAACCGGTGATATAACAAAACAAATTAAAGATGAAATCGCTGAGACGTTGAACTTAACAAGTGTTGACCCGAATGAAATAGTTGTATTTCAAGACAAACAGGGTAAATTGAAATCTAGTAATATTTCTCTGGATGATATTTTAGTTAAACAACAAAACGCAATCGAGGATACTATCGCGTTATTTTCCGATCAGGGTAAACTCAAACCGGGTGTACTTTTTTCGACGATTACAGATCGATTTAAAACTCTCAACGATTCTGCGTTAGAACTAGCAACACTTCAATCTAAAACCGAAGAACACATAAAACAGTTTACCGCATTTCGTAGAAATATCATTGATAAATTTATTGGAACTACATTCGATAAAATTGAACTAAAACTCCCTGATATTAAAAAATCCATCGATGAGACGAAAACTTCCATCGAAGGCATCAAAGGTGATCTTTCGAGGATGATAACAGCCATTGAAAAAACAAAAATTCCTCATGAGAAAACCAACAACGTAGTATACACAATCCAACACGGATCATTTGAGTGGACACCTACAAACAACACATTAGATATCACTGCAACCGTTAAGGGTATTTATCGATTAACACTAGTAACACCATCGTCTCAATTTAATATTTCATCGTCCAGTTCATCTGGGGTCAATAATACGATTTCAATGATCATCGACAAGAATACAACTGAAAAGTTCACAATCACATCTACTGATAAACATTTGGTTAGGGTCTCAACAACGTGGTATGTGGAATTCGTAGCGAATTTAAGTAAATCGTAATTGAAAACCCTAGCGTATTTAAAATAAAAATGATTTCATCATCGCAATATCGCTATGATCAGGTCAGAGAATATCAAACTAGACTCAAAACCTTGTCTGAGGAGTATGAATTGAAAATTAAAAAATATCGCAGGAGAATTACCGCAATTGATGTTACTGTGTATTCAGTGAGTGGTGTAATCACCGGAGCCGGTATTATACTGTCTTCAGTGACAATGATGGCTCCGATAGCTGTTCCAATTTGCATTTCTGCGGCAACAACAATCGCTGGAATTATTTCAATAATCACAAAAAAAATATCCTCATGCAGCCAACGGAAACTACAAGACTACATAATTCATTTTCATGTTGTGTCCACTGCATACTCGCAATTATCCTCATTGATATCGTCATCGCTCGATGATACAATTATATCAGAGAGTGAGTTTTCAGCGATGGTAGATATATATGATTCTGCGATGTCAAAATTAGAAGTACAAAAACATGAATATAATAACAATGACAACACAGATGGAATTACTTCAACAAATAGTGGAGAACACAAACCCAGTACAAACAAGCATGATCTCAATAACCTCAACGAATCCAGAATTCAGTGTGAATTTCCCCTCTCCGGTCCCAGTAAAGGAGATAGCACTAGCAAAACTACGAGTATACCACAGTTGGCCAAATATTAGGTCAAAATCATTTGGTGGTCAACAACCCAATAATTCACTGGTATTTGCAAATAAGAATAAACCCGACGGTACCCCAGACTGGAATGTTGTTTCCATACCAACCGGATCATATCAAATTGAACAAATCAATGATGAATTCGCGCGTAGAATAAAATCGATTACTGGAGTAGAGTCAAAAATAGCTATAACAGTTCATGTGCCGACACTATCATCTGCCATTGAAATAAGCACAGAAGGATACGTCGTAGATATCTATCAGAGTTCTATTAGAACCGTACTAGGATGGCCTGAATTACCACCCGGTGGAAAAACCGTTAAATTACCAGAACCACAAAAAACCGATTATATCACAGACAGGATAAAATCTGATAATCCAATAAAAAGCTATAGATATTATGATAAGTCATATTTTTTCATTAGAGTAGAATATGATGAAAGAGTACGACTTATTCATCATCTTGCTAACCGGGATAAAATCACTGAAAATTTCAGAGCTTTCAATAACGATATTTCGTTGTTGTTTATATCTCTTAGATCCGGCACTCTCACCCGAGATGAATTTATCAGTGTCGTAGAAACATGTAACAAAATCATCAATGACATGGAAACATTTCATTCACAAATTATTCAAGAAGTATTAGGTGACAGTAGTCCTAAAACAAGAGATTTATTTGCAATAGAATATAGGATCCGCATAGGAGATATTCCAACATTCAAACTTCCAGGATATAATATCTCAGAACTACAAAAATCTCTCGATGATGCCATCGATGAAGGTTTCAAAAAAATCCATGATACGTGGAAAAAAACACCATCACAACCACAAACAACTATCCTGACCCATAATAATGACCCAGATGGTGGTGGTAGGCATATTGCTCCGTTCAATGTGAATATTTCAACGGTGATTGCGCTCAATTTAGTATGTGATGTGATCGAAGGAAGCTATCAAATAAATTTAGAACGATCAAATCAAGCTCAGCAGGGATATATTTTGTATTCATTTGCACCAACAGCTCCTCCAGGGTTTTTAATAATTGAGTCCCCGGTGAATCCAGTCTATATGCGATGTCATAATAATTCATTAACCAGAATTAATTTCAAACTCACTGACCAGTCTAATAATCTGATTGATTTACAAGAGGAGGTTTTACAAATTAGTCTATTTGTGAAATCGTAGTGATTTTCGTCCCCCAGACAAGGTCTGGAACACGATATCGTATCGGACTGGATCAAATATTCGGTTAACCCATAGCAGCAGAGAGGGTGAGTGACAACGATGTTGTAGTCCCTTTTTCCCAAAAAATGTAATAGTTGAAAAGTTTTTGATTTCATTAATTTCATTGATTTTTTCATAATTTTTTTTGGGACCTAATCCATGATTCACACACACATTGGGACCTGATGTCATTGACTTTTGGGCCTGATGTCATTGGTTTCATTGATTTTAAGCGTGATTTCAGTGAAAACTTGTCTAAAAATGTTTTCCGATACACCCTCTCTGCTGCTTATTGTTTTTTCTCTTTTGTGTCCTGAATGCTCATATAGTTCTTCGCCACTCCTAGACTCCGCTTTGAGCCATTGTCTCTCTATGGCTAACGCATGTTCTCTCTCCCTTGCTTTTGTTTTGGCGTGCAATCTGGCTAACTTGTTAGTTCTTATTCATCAGCCTGTCTGATTATGTCTCTTTCTTCTGCTTGTCTAATACTTTATTTCTCCTCTGCTTGTCTAAGTGTCTCTTATTTATCCTACCTGATGTTCTCTGTATTTCCTGAGACTCCGCTCGCTCTACAAATTCAGCTAATTGGGTCTCATAACTTGATTCGTCTTTACCAATACGCTTACGTGCTTGGACCAGCTGTGTATCAGTTGTCATTTAACTCTACTCAACTGTATCACCAATGAATGTACTTATCTTAAGTATTTACTAACTTCATTCTTTATTGGAACCATCATTTTACATTTGAATCATAAGCGTGTACTATATTGATTTAATCAACATGAATGAAAATATAAACTGTAAAAAAGAAGCAAACACATTAAAATTTATTTAAGACGAGATTTAAAATACGCACAAAAACAGAGCTTCATTTTGTAGCGGACACATTGACGAAAGATGAGTAGAGGTTTTTTTTTTATTTTGCCAATAAACAGTTGTTAGTAGTTAATCCTAACTCTATACAGAGGCAAGTATTTGTATGTTGTTGTTGTTGTTGTTGTAGGGATTCCGCCATGTTTCAGCACACGATAGGCTATACATATTACATTGGAGCCAGTATTAATGGTGGAGGAAGAACCCAGAAAACCCCGGAAAGAACCACCGACTCAAGAGAAGATACTGGCAAGCCTTCTCACCGACCCATATTAGCCAAATGTGACTCGAACCCAAGCAGACAGGTGAGATGGAAGTGATTCGTAACAGATAGCGCTTTAGACCACTAGGCCACTCGGGGCCTTCATACAGGTATTAAAATCAATATGTGCATCTCTATGTAATGTAATTTATGTATATTATGTACGCTGTATCCATGTTATGCCAGTATTCCACTCGTATAAATGTTTTATTAAAAGGAAACGCAGCATGCCTCGTTTCCTTTCAATGACATATTTATACATTTCGTGGTATATCATGGATGCGGCGTACATACTAAACCTCAGATTTATATGTTATTCCGCGAGATGTTTTCATAGAAAGGAAACTAGACTTGCTGATGTTCTTTTTACTAAAATTATACACATCTCGCTAATACAGCATACACAATTCACACACCGCTCCGGTGGTCTAGGGGTTAGAGCGTCGTCTCGGATGCGTAAAGTCGTAGGCTAGATTCCCGGCCAAGTCATGAATTAAAAGACTTATAATATTGGTACTAACAGCTGCCTTGCTTGGAACTCATCATTAAAAAATCTGTGTTAGGATTGAGCAGCCTGGTGTCAGGATAATGCGACTGGGTGGGACATTGTGCTACACGTCTGCAGCATTATAGCCCAGGGCTAGACTTTACTTTGAACTGCCACACTGCAAACATCGTAGAAATATCACTGAAACATTGTTAAATGTACTTTAAAAATCCAGATCTCTCTCTCTCTCTCTCTCTCTCTCTCTCTCTCTCTCTCTCTCTCTCTCTCTCTCTCTCTCACACACACACACACACTCACACACACACACACAAACATACACACACATATACACACACACAAAACACACACAGAAACATACACACACATATACTATTCATATATTTGGTTTATATTATATACAAATGCGCACATTTGCTATTTGAGTAGAGTTACATCTGACTGCTGTCAACTAGTCGAGTGTGTCAACTACAAAATGTCTTGTGATAACTATTCACCATCATCTTTGCATATTTAAAAATTGGTTGTTTTCTTTTTTGAGTTTCTTTTTTAATAACACTGTGGAGCATGCTCCAATATGTGTGAGTATTAAGGTGAATAATAGTATAGTTATATATTATAAAGAGGATATTTTTTTCTCTCGGTAATGCCAAATATATGGCGTGTGGTAAAAGAAAAGAAACGTAATATTTTAACAAGTGAATTCCAGAGAGCCCAAAAATATCTCTATTGGTATCACAAGATGAATTATATCCGATATTAACGTAGCAAAATGGAAGTTTATTTTTATTGTATACCATATATGTTACATAATCGGCGTTTAGATTATTAAAATCATTCTTCGGCACAACACAATCCCCGATCCCCTTTTCGTCTATTCACCACACTTTCTTAGCTTGGTCAAACGTGATAACAAAAGCGATACGATTGGTTTTACCTAATATGTTTAAGTAGTTAACATCATTGTCATTTAGTAATCTGTTTGACAATATATGAAACATCGCATGTCGGAATCAGTAAAGCATGACAGTGGGTAAGTCCGAATCAGTAAAGCATTACAGTGGGTAAGTCCGAATCAGTAAAGCATTACAGTGGGTAAGTCCGAATCAGTAAAGCATTACAGTGGGTAAGTCCGAATCAGTAAAGCATTACAGTGGGTAAGTCCGAATCAGTAAAGCATTACAGTGGGTAAGTCCGAATCAGTAAAGCATTACAGTGTGTAAGTCCGAATCAGTAAAGCATTACATTGGGTAAGTATGAATCCGTAAAGCATTACAGTGGGTAAGTCCGAATCAGTAAAGCATTACAGTGAGTAAGTCCGAATCAGTAAAGCATTACAGTGGGTAAGTCCAAATCAGTAAAGCATTACAGTGGGTAAGTCCGAATCAGTAAAGCATTACAGTGGGTAAGTCCGAATCAGTAAAGCATTACAGTGGGTAAGTCCGAATCAGTAAAACATTACAGTGGGTTAGTCCGAATCAGTAAAGCATTACAGTGGGTAAGTCCGAATCAGTAAAGCATTACAGTGGGTAAGTCCGAATCAGTAAAGCATTACAGTGGGTAAGTCCGAATCAGTAAAGCATTACAGTGGGTAAGTCCGAATCAGTAAAACATTACAGTGGGTTAGTCCGAATCAGTAAAGCATTACAGTGGGTAAGTCCGAATCAGTAAAGCATTACAGTTGGTAAGTCCGAATCAGTAAAGCATTACAGTGGGTAAGTCCGAATCAGTAAAGCATTACAGTGGGTAAGTCCGAATCAGTAAAGCATTACAGTGGGTAAGTCCGAATCAGTAAAGCATTACAGTGGGTAAGTCCGAATCAGTAAAGCATTACATTGGGTAAGTATGAATCCGTAAAGCATTACAGTGGGTAAGTCCGAATCAGTAAAGCATTACAGTGAGTAAGTCCGAATCAGTAAAGCATTACAGTGGGTAAGTCCAAATCAGTAAAGCATTACAGTGGGTAAGTCCGAATCAGTAAAGCATTACAGTGGGTAAGTCCGAATCAGTAAAGCATTACAGTGGGTAAGTCCGAATCAGTAAAACATTACAGTGGGTTAGTCCGAATCAGTAAAGCATTACAGTGGGTAAGTCCGAATCAGTAAAGCATTACAGTGGGTATGTCCGAATCAGTAAAGCATTACAGTGGGTAAGTCCGAATCAGTAAAGCATTACAGTGGGTAAGTCCGAATCAGTAAAACATTACAGTGGGTAAGTCCGAATCAGTAAAGCATTAAAGTGGGTTATTCCGAATCAGTAAAGCATTACATTGGGTAAGTCCGAATCAGTAAAGCATTACATTGGGTAAGTCCGAATCAGTAAAGCATTACAGTGGGTAAGTCCGAATCAGTAAAGCATTACAGTGGGTAAGTCCGAATCAGTAAAGCATTACAGTGGGTAAGTCCGAATCAGTAAAGCATTACAGTGGGTAAGTCCGAATCAGTAAAGCATTACAGTGGGTAAGTCCGAATCAGTAAAGCATTACAGTGGGTAAGTCCGAATCAGTAAAGCATTACAGTGGGTAAGTCCGAATCAGTACAGCATTACAGTGGGTAAGTCCGAATCAGTAAAGCATTACAGTGGGTAAGTCCTAATCAGTAAAGCATTACAGTGGGGTAGTCGTCTTTGTCAAGTAAGTTAGAAGCAGCAACCTCACAGAGTCAAGGACGTCGTCTTGTCAGATTTTTTTTTATCAAACATCAATTTCCATCTCTAAAATATAAATCAATGTTCGGTATTTGACTTACTTCAAAAAAAGCTTTTGTTGTTGAGGGTACCAAATTTGCAAGTATTCATAATCTCAATGTATGGCAAGATGGGACATCTAATATTTTCACATTAAAAAATATAGGGATAAATTAATCAATCATTCAATCAATCAATATTCATTGAGCTAAAATAGTTCAATTCATTTTGCAACAATATATGACTTTAATGTAGATTCGATTTACATTTCTTCAAAAAAATGACAACCTTACAATATAGTTTAATATAATAATACCATTTAAATTGACTGAACAAGTTCCAAGCAATTTATATATATTTCACAAAATTAAGATTTTATGTTATTGTCTCTTGAGTCATATGGTAGCTTGTGTCTTTGTATTACACGTTTTGTCAAGATGACTATAAATCTGTATACTGTTGCAAGTACAATATCATAGATTTGCTTTTGATTCATAGTTTTGAAATTTCAGCCACTGAAGAAAAATGTACTTTCTTCGACATGTAGCCTTGTCATGGGATTTTTTTTTGCAATGCTTCTGTATTCCCCCAGTGATAAATTCATTACACTATTAAGCATTTCACTCTTTTCAATCTTGCGATCGTCAGTAAGTTAAATTAAGTATTATAGACATCACGTCTAATTAGACAAATAATGAAATCAAGGTTCCTTCATAACAAAACTATGAAGATGCGATGTGCTTTTGTATGACACAATACGTCCAACATAGGACTATTGCCAACTGGTGAAGGATTTCATTATCTGCGAAGATTAATATTAAACGATGCCAAGTCAAACGTTAAATACAATATATCAATATCTCAGCAGATAGGGACGATGAATGGATGACAGTGACTCGTTGTTCCATCATCTATGCATTAAATGCCAAGGCAATGCATTACACGCTTGTTTTTAATATATGGGAAATGATGACAAAGATATTAAAATTATTTTGGTATTGAGCTGTTTCAGGCATCTATAGTCAGTGATCATATAATACCTAAGACAGCGAGGAAGGTTTTATGAGGCATAATAAATGAAAATAGAGTGCGTAGCACACAGGCTCGGTACACGGACGTTGTAGTGCTCAGGGCCCGCATGCTGTTGTTCCACAGTCTCCGAGGCAATCTGGAAAGAGTTGATGGTGCCTTCGCAATACGCCAATACTCTTGTTGATCTCAGTATCTAGGGACAAGCTGTTGGTGATGGTAGAACCGATGAACGTTAATTGATTGACTACCTCAATATGGTAGTTATTGATGTTTATGCTTGGGGATCCGCGTTCTTAGCCTTCACGTTTGTTTTCGTTAGGCTGATGGTCATCCCAAACTCACCGCTTACTTTGACATCATCGATTAAACGTGATAATACAGCAATTGATCAAACAGATTTGTTTGTATTTTCTCGTGCGTAGAAACTGTGTATTTATATTCGATTGGTCACCATTTAAGATATTCGCCATAATGTGTAGTCTGAACAGAAGCACGTGGATCGAGACGATCATGGTGCAATACTTCCAACCAATAATTATAAACAAAAAACTTGATGTTCTTTAATTTTCTAAGAGTTGGATGTACAGCTACATTTCACTAATATAATTAATCAGATTTTCATTTTAAAAAAGTACAAAACACGTTAAATTTATATAGAGTGTGACGCAATAATAGTGCCAATAAATAATGTGTTGTATTCAGCTAACTAATCTAAAAGAGTGCAGTAATTTAGTTGGAAAAAAGGAGCTAGAAAAATATGTCGATGTTTAAACCAAATGAAGGACATTTCAGTCCTGGGCTTACGTGATTTATACCCCCATGAAGATATACCTCGTTAAAATACTAACTCAAACAAATGCGCTTCATATGCCTCGTGCAGACAACAAATGAGAGATCTCAATACATATCCATAACTGGTAGGAGAATTTAACCAGATTGTATTAGTTATTTTTCAAGTTATAACTCAAATATAATTTGCAATTTAATATATAAGCAATTAATGTCTTCAAGATATGTGTAGGCATTTACATTTTACAAACAAGTATCGGTTAGTTCGTGTAACACAATTGGTATCTAAATTGTTACTTGATGTTTCGTTTAGTATGATACAGCTTTAGTACAAGAGTTCAATCATTTACGGAAAAATGTTTCTCCTATTTATATATCCATAATAATTAAGAAATTATCCAGTGAACGTTATCTTATCAATGGCTTGGAAAAATGGGTTCCAGATCAAATGCAGAAATTATTCTTTCCAGGCCATTTTTTTTTAATTCTTTCGATTCTGTCGTCGAAACATATATTGTCGTATTGAATCTTTGTAATAAACGTTCATATGAAATCAGATCCAAAATAAACATTGTGCTAGGACAGTCATAGTCTCCAAACTATCGATATTTAATGTAAACCAAGTCTATATGCAAAACAATTGCCAATTGAATTAATCTGAATCGTTTACTGCATCATTCCTTTCTTCATATATTGTCATGTATTGGAATATATACACAAGCGAATCTTAATCGGAGAAAGTTGTTCCGTCTACAACTTATCCATATTAGTATACAACTTTACTATTACGCTTCTTTGAGCAAATTACATGTATCGAGAGACCACCACCACTGCATTCTTAGCACGGAGTTCTTGCCGTATGTATGAAAAAAAGGTCTAGTAACAGTTCCTTCCTCTGTCTATCACATACAAAAGTGCAAAGTATTGCACTGAATGAACCATACTCTTGGAGTAATAGCCGCATGATATATCAATATTTAATCATTAGGTAACGGATAATAATGGCAAAGTAGTTGACAGGCTCGTATTAAAAACGTGTATGACTTCGGTCTTGAACACAATGTACGAACAAAATGCATTTGAATATGTTGAATGGTATATGACTATTAAAATACGTGAACACTCAGACTAATTGTTAAACGAAAAAATGAATACTGTATCGCTATCACATGTCGACGGGGTCCACACTACTGCTAACAATTATTATTATTATTATTAGTAGTAGTAGTAGTAGTAGTAGTTGTAGTAGTAGTAGTTGTAGTAGTATATATTTTATTATTATTTTTAGTAGTAGTAGTAGTAGTAATATATTTTATTATTATTTTTAGTAGTAGTAGTAGTAGTAGTAGTAGTAGTAGTAGTAGTTGTAGTAGTAGTAGTAGCATATATTTTATTATTATTTTTAGTAGTAGTAGTAGTGGTGGTAGTAGTAGTAGTTGTAGTAGTAGTAGTAGTATATATTTTATTATTATTTTAGTAGTAGTAGTAGTAGCTGTTGTAGTAGTAGTAGTAGTAGCATATATTTTATTATTATTTTTAGTAGTAGTAGTAGTTGTAGTAGTAGTAGTAGTAGTAATAATAGTAGCAGTAATGCCAACAACTTCTCTTTAATTTTTGTGGACACAGACACTTATAATTGTCACATTATATTTAATAAAATGTGTTCTTGAGTGCATTCATGTATTTAAAGTTCGTAACGATAGGATACTGTAATATTGATTATTGGTATAGCCTATATTAAATGAAGTTAGCATACTCGTTGTAAATATTGAATTGCATTATACAAATATGGTTTTGTAAAGACTGAATCACTGTATACAAATTTGCTTTTTAAATATATAACTACTCTATTTATATATGCACTGTATTTAAGTATGCCATTTTATACTATGGATTACTGTATTCAAATACACCTTTGTAAATATTGGATTACTGTACAAAAATGCCTTTGCAAAGTTTTGATTATTGCATACAAATATACCTTTGCAAAGATTGAATTACAGAACACCAATATGCTATTCTAAAGATTGGATTACTGTATACCAATATGCTATTCTAAAGATTGAATTACTGTATACCAATATGCTATTCTAAAGATTGAATTACTGTACACCAATATGCTATTCTAAAGATTGGATTACTGTATACCAACGCACTTTTGCAAATATTGGATTACTGTATACCATTACACTTGTGCAAAGATTGGATTACTGTACACCAATACACTTTTGCAAAAACTGGATTACATAATATCACTAAGCGTTTGCAGAGATTGGATTACTGTATATCACAAAGCTTTTGCAAAGATTGGATTACTGTATACCAATAAGCTTTGCAAATATCCCAGAATGTTGATGAATCATGATATCCTGACCACAGAAAGGCTAAGTGATAATAGTACGGCACTTGCAATCATAAGATAAAAGGTAGAATCCACACATCAGACCAGACAAAGTCAGATACCGTGGTATTTTCTTGGCAGTAAACCTCTGTTGCCTCTGTACAAAATACCATTAAAATACTAAACCTAACAAAGGCGCTACAGAGCCTCTTCGCAGCCAACAACTGCGAGATCTCAATTCGTTTGAAAGGTTAGTTCAACCAGATAGTACCAGTTATTTTGCACGCTGTTATGAATCACTCAAATATAATTTGCAATTAAAAAAGATAAGCTACAGATACATTCAAACGATGTGTATGCTATTAATATTTTATAAATAAGTATTTGTTATTACGTCTATTAATATGAAATTCCAAAATCATTTTATTAAGTCAATTGATAAGTAAAATGTTTCGCTTAGTTTGAGCAGGATTTAGAAGTACTATGTATCAATATGCAGTACAATCCTAAATGGATAATGCTCGAGAACAGTTAGTCTCCTAATTTTCGAGATACATTCTTAGCTATGTCTGTTGGCAAAAATGTTGCACTTACAATTAAGTTACATCGTTTACTGTATAATATGTTTATTGAAACGTGTCGTGTATTGGATAATATATAGACAAGCGACTTGTATTCGAAGAAAGTTCTTCCGCCTACAGTTCATCATAATTAATATACATAATTGTAAGCAGAGTTTAAACAGCATTCATCAATATCGAGAGTCCCCACAGTAAAATATGGAACTAATGCATTGTGTATGAAAATGTTCATTATTAGGTCTCTCACATACAGACGAGTAAACTAGAGCTCCAAAATGAATCATGAACTTGTATTAATCGCCGCATGTAACTTTATGAATATTCAACTGTTAGGCAACGGAGACAAACGGCAGGATGTATAGAGATTAATGAGATAATGTGTTGTGTGCCAGTAAGAGACGAATAAACTAAAGCTTAACAACGTCCTCATGTTGTTCATGTCGTTCATCACGACGACGTCGCGGTGTAAGTGTCTCGCTTTCAATGAAATCAGACGACAGATCACTAGTACGTATCATACCCTTGTTTGGAAAATCCAATCAGATAACCAAATGTTAAAGGCGAAAGCGAGGCTCATTTTGGGATTTCTCGGTCCTTTTAGCATGATGCATAATGTCTCTCTCATCTCTCACTTGAACATTCTCTCAAAAAGACGCCATATTATTCATACTGATAGAGATTTATGCATTATGTGCTTTTTGAATGTTTTCCTTCATATGAAAGAGTATGCAAGTTTATTTTACAACAAAACGTTTGCTGTAAACGAGGATTATATTTTGGGAAATGGCAACACTTGTCATTTCAGTACTAAACCCGCACGTAACATTGAAGCTGTTTATTAACGTCATAGGCATGATGATTTCATATAGTGAGTACGTTAATTGAGCAATCTGGGATACGATTATTCTATAAAACTTTCTTACATGGGAAAACTATGTCAGACTTATTATTGAAAGAGAGAAAAGGAAAGTCAAAGTCCTCGATGATTTTTATTGGAAGTTTTTCTTCTAATAACAAGCATCAATCTTAGAAATCTTTCTCTCACACTTCGAATTACAGTGCCTAATAACCGTATATTTACTAACTATGATATATTTCGGCCTCTATATGTATTACACATCTCAATGCATTGTAATGAAAACTGTTGTACACAAGTTAGTCAAGATAATCGCTTTAGTGAACACTTGAACAGACGTATAAGCAGTGTAGCCGAATGTTAATAATTGCAATAAAAAAATATATAACACAATATTTCTTCGTAATATACATTAAATCCAGTTTACCCAGATACCAAACTTAGGCTTAAGTTGTGTACCGTGTAACTTATGGCTCATGAATACATTGATATAACACGTCAGGTACTTGATTATTCTATTGATTTTATTAAAGACAACATTATATAAATCAATCACATGTGTGTGTGTGTGTGTGTGTGTGTGTGTGTGTGTGTGTGTGTGTGCGTGTGTGTAAATCCAATGTAAGACATGTGCTATTGCTCTTGCTATTTAACATCAATGCAGCCAGAAATTTTGCATGCAAGCTTGTTTCCAGGAAATTGGACAGCTTTGCTGAATTAGTCAGCATGCATGTTGGTTATAATTATCAATTACATTGAACACTTTGAAGAACTCAGGAATATTTCGGACTTTACACTTTCTTTCCCGAAGATTATTAGTTTCTGTTTTATATGTTTAAAAATGGAAAATACCTACTTCACATTCGAAGTTGTTTGCTTTGTTCTTGTTTACTTTGTTCTTGGTTTGTTCTTGTGTGCTTTTCTTCCCAAACGAGCAGACAGCTTCATATTGCTAAAAGTTAGAAGATAGTGTAGTAGTAGTAGTAGTAGTAGTAGTAGTAGTAGTAGTAGTAGTAGTAGTAGTAGTAGTAGTAGCAGTAGTAGTAGTAGTAGTAGTCGAACGAAAAGAAGAAGAAACAAACTTTCTATTTTGATTGTTAAACATTTGAACTGCAAACACATTTTCATTAACTATTGCTATATAGATATGAGATGGGGGGATGAATGTGTACAAAAATGTACACAAAATAAGGGCCAATATTTAAAAAGGTGGGGTCGCCAGTATACCAGTTAAGCGAACTACAGTTTCTTTACGAATAGATGTTTTGTATAATTTTGATTTATAATTTTAGCGTGGCTTATGTGATATCAAGTTTAGAATATACACCTTGGTCACACTGCTGTCATTTTTGCATTTCTATCATATTAACTCTTTTCTTCTTCCTCTCTATCTATTAAAACTATAGACCGTAGATGTAGCAAGGAATTTTTTAAATATCAATATGATCACTGTTCATTTTCCAAATTAGTACAAAATAATATATACGGAAAACTTGCAGTTATAAAATCCTCTTCTCAGACTATATTGGTAGACAGTTTTTTTATTGTAATCCCATACACTTTAGGATATTTCTTCAGCTTATTCTTAAGAGGTCACGGATTACCGAGATATCAAAAATGTTAGCCTTTAATGATCACTGCAATCACACTTCTGCCCGCGTGAGTTTCGAGTCTAGATCTCGACCATGTGTGTATATGAGAAAGCTCGCCAGTATCTGTTTTCCTCACAGGCGGTTTCCCTGATTTCTTCCTCCACCAGTTTCACTGGCCACAATGTAGGGACTATCATGCTATGAATATTTCCGTTAAAAACACAACAACAACAACAACACCAACAACAACAAAGACATCGTTCATAACTGACAAATGATACAATCAAGCGATCTTTCACGAAACGTTATTGTCAAAATAGTGGACCAAAGTTGCCCCATGTCAGAAATATTTGGTGAACGTGCAAACATTCAAGGATGCAAACATTGATCGGAAACCGTTTTACTTACAAACTTGTCTTATAAGCACATTATCTGATTGTCTAGTGGTTAGAGCGTCGTCTTCGGTTTAGTAGGTAGCGGGTTCAAACCCCGCTAGAGTCATAGCAAAGACTTTTAAAAAAATGGCATTATCAGCTGCATCGCTAGACAATTAACATAAAGAGGTTGATGTTATGACTGGTCGGACTAGTTTCAGGATAATTGACTGGACGGGAGTTCATGCTACATGTCTGCGGCAAGATGCCTCAGTGCTTGACCTCACAATAAACTACCACACTGCAGGCATCGTAGCTATATGACCGAATGATTGTTCAAGCTAAATTAAAATTAATAGCACACACACACACACACACACACACACACACACACACATATGACCTCACAATAAACTACCACACTGCAGGCATCGTAGCTATCTGACCGAATGATTGTTCAAGCTAAATTAAAATTAATAGCACACACACACACACACACACACACACACACATATATATATATATATATATATATATATATATATATATATATATATATATATATATATATATATATATATATATATATATATATATATATAATTAGGAGGGGAAACCGTCATATTTCTTGCTCTTCTTTTTAATACACGATTGGAAAACCTATGGCCCTATTAAATTATGCATGGCCTGTGTTTTACAATATCCCTATATATTTGTATCTTAAACGAATCCAAATTAACGATATGTATTTATATTGTTTGATATAATAAAATTCCAGTGACAGATAGATTTATATTGCTTTAAACAAAATAGCGGTGACCTATTTGCCATAGCCCTGTATGTAATTGGACAACATCTTTGCATTATCTCAGTTGAGTGAGATATTTGCAACCATGTCATTAAAAATATGCATCTATATTATAAAGGTCTTCGTCGAAAACAAAATATCATCTGCTTTTAATCCTGTGCTACGATCAATAAAACTATAAGAACTTAAATGCCTCACATCCCCGACCTCACTTTTTGAGACTGAAACTGTACAAAACGTGTATTTGCAGGATACAACATTTACATTGATGTTCTATATTTCGTTAACAAAACAGATTGAAAGAGTTTAGCACATCTGCAGTGAAGCTATCTGCTGACGACTCTATCATAATACAAACGTTCTATGTGAATGTATATATGAAATGGCGTGGAAACTGCCACTGAATACAGTTCATTTAAAGCGTGGCGATTAACTAAAAACGATTTTTTTTTACATCAATGCATGCAATGACACATTGTTTATAAGGACAATACATTTTTTGTATGGATTTATAAGTACACACAATATGTTAGAACAAATATAAGCCTTAATATGTTCTGGCACCAAATTATGTACATGTGTTTGTTACCTTGTTTTTATTGAAATATACCTACTAGGGACATTATCATCTCTATCATAAACGATTGGAAATTTTGTGAGAGATGCACGTGGATGTGACGTGAAATAAAACTTACAATGAAGATAAAGAAAATGATTGGACTTTTCTGCTTAATGAAAGATACTAGATCGTTCTATCTGTACGCCAATCAGGCGTAGGTCATTCATATCTTAAGACTATTTATATATGGACGGTAATGTGTTCGGTCTGGTAACAGCTTGAATTTATTCATGTAAATTGCAAACAGTCGTTATTTTCCCTCAGTCTTCCTTTTAATTTCCAAACAATCCCATGATTTAAAGTAAGGGTGCTGACAATGTAATTTTCAAAAGGATTGTTTCTTCGAATATCTGCCATAATGGTAATTTGCTTTGAGAATCAAACAATATAGAACCAATTTTACATTATCGGGGAATTGCGCTTGGAACAATGGTGGTGTGAAGAGTGATATTAACTGTCGTACCAATATCTTAAATAGTCATTTGGGTCCCGTATCACATTATTATCTGCTAAAAGCTATTTATCAATATCAGAACAAAATAATTTCATATTGTAACGGTTATTGAGTTTGCAATAATGGTGTGTCTTCTCACGAAGATTTTCTGAATGGGCAGGAAACATTAAATTTTTTGACAATATATGTCCGTAAAATTCCAGCTGCAATTTGAGAACCGAGTTTAACGTCATATAACTCAATCTAGCAGATTTGGCGTAAAAGAGCTTAATGTTCTCTTGAAAGTTATAACATTACATACAATGCCCGTGCTTTCGAAAGATCGATTCGAGAGTTAGTACCCAGTAGAAATCCGACAATAAAGAAAGACAATGATCAGTTTATACGGAAATCCAATATTTGATATTTCTCCACTCATTATTACTTTGGATAATAACAAACATGATAAAGAAGAAGCATGGATGTTTCATCGCCGATGACCAGACAAATACAAAACGTGAATGAGATTTTTATACTGCAAATTAACGATCACTGAATCTCGTACACCTTCGTTTTCATCCTTCTATCTCTCACACATTAAAGCAACACGACTGAAAACCCTAAAGTGTCTAAATGCACTAAAGTGTCAATCACAGTAATATATATATTATTTACAGTATGCATGCGTTTATACGAACTGACTTGTTTATATATTATGTTCAGTTGTCGTACGAAAGTTTAAACGATATTGGTATATCGTTGATATTTATACATGCCCTACGACAAAAATAGTCATACATGATTTTAAAATTGTATGTAATTAATCTTATCGTAAGCTGATGTATGTATCACCGATTAATTCTAATCCGAACGTTTCTCATCGTTTAATGCATTCCAAACATTAACTGAATTCAGTTATTAATGTTTAGCCCGACCCAGACTATATGATATCTATATCACAGCGGTAATTAGGATTGGTCTGGCTTTCTAGAAAAATTACAATTTGCTCAGAAATAGTAAATATATAAAGAATTTTATCACCCAGAGCAGGTAGCAAGAAAATGTAATGGTGTACATTTTCACATACACCGACAGACTGCATACTTAAGATGGAGACGTCTTTGACAAGGGATTGATTCACGGTGAATGTACGAAGAATATAGCACAATAATTAAATATGTAAGTTGTCAATTCCACAGTCAGATAATACGAGTTTCTATCCCCACAACCCGCAACCGCTTCTTTGTGCATTCTTGAGTTAGTAAACAGAACACAGCAGTTTTATATTACCAAGATTAAAAGCAGACACCGTAACCTATCTGATTTTTTGTTGTTGGGTGGGGGTAACTTTTAAACAAAATGGAAACAACTTATATCAATATGTCAGAAAGGTTAGATCGTGAAAATATGGATGTTTAATAAAGCATCTGATGAACCTTCTTTACGGAACTGAATTGTGGCCATTGGTAAAGAGAAAACCGTCCTTCTGTGAGTTGATAGAAACTTGGATATTCGACGTTTGAACCTTATCAGTTATTCCGACTCACAGTGTAGATGGTACTTGTTTTCACGATATGTTGTTAAAGTGTCTTTTATGTATTTCAATTGCTTTTGTTTCCTTGTTTCCTGTCTTGACCAACTCTGCTTTGTGGAAAGGTTTGTTGCTCAAAGTATTTGTCACACTTTATTGCTATGTAGCGTGGATTGTTTACGACACTAACGATAATTATACCTCTGTCGCCTGCAGATGGCGATTACATAAAAGCGTATCGTAACTAGGGTACTTAAATTGGATATAGCATCAGCTATATATTTCGTACTCATGGGCAAAAACTATGTAATTTTTTTCTCATTAAAACCCAGCAGTAAATCCTTAGGAACGAGTCTGAATCGATAAAGTATCTATTTTAATCATTATTGGAGAACAAATTGATTGAGCGTCAGGATGATATTGTACAGATGTTACCGCGCATGTCGTGTCAAATATATAATTACTGAATAATCTGATGCAACTATTGGCTTGATATTATCGATTACATACAGTTCTCAGTATCGTGTAGGTTGGGGTGATTTATTATCATGATGAAGAATAATGCTTTGTTTGATCAAAGTTAATTTAAGTACATCCCCACTATAAATACCTTAGTTAAGCTGTCTCAGTGTTTGATTGTTTTAAAGAAATAATTTCTGCATGTTATGTTTTTAAGCGAAGACTTCCTGGGCTTGATTATCTTGTTGGCTATTAAATTGTTTGGGGGTTTTACGGAACAATTTTCAGCACATTATAGGCTAAGAGACGGCCAGATAAATGGTGGTCAAATATTTCAGGAAATTCCAGTAGGAACCACTGACCAATTATAAAGCCACTGACAAGCTTTCTCACAAGCCCACATTGACAGAGCTGCAGACTCGTAACATGCCGATAGAGATAAGATGGCAGAGGATTTTTAAAGAGTGAGACATCGACCACTTTGTCAAATGGGGCCTCCTGATTTTCATGTCTTTGATTAAATCGAATAATTTTGTTTCCAACCATCACATTTTTTACAAATTCACAAATACCTAATTTTCGACATAATATGAAATGTGTTTGCAAGACAAAGAAAAGTCGCATATATGAATGTAGACAGAAACATTAAGATCCCTAAATGAGTTTGTTTAGGTACATCTTTAAAGTACTTTTCGTTTGGATTATTAAGTTTCTCTACGTCCTTGATCTTGCAAAAGAGCTCGCAACTTCTTAAATGATGGAAGTTTTGTTGGATAAATGCTTACTCTATATGCTGAAATAGGCATTGACTATAGCTATATGATCTTCCACGCACATATTACTTTGCCTTAAGAAACAATACTTTTGTCAATCCCAGACTTGTCAAAAAAGCAAAAATTGAGTCCATATTTTTTTAAAGAACACAATTGAACTCATTTAAACAATTCCCAAGACATGGCTTTAATCTACTTTATTCAAGATAAATTGCGTGCTTATAGATTATTTAGAGTCAACGCTGTTTGAAAGATACCACAGTGGCATTCCTGGGTTGACCTCATAGTGGGATTCTAACTCCGTAGGCTTTACGTTGCGAGCTCAGCGGCTGTTCTGAAGAATTACTCAGACTGTGTTTGTATTTCATTTATGGCGATTCGTAATTAGACTTTATATATTACTTACTCCGGATGATGGAGTTATTCTCCTCGTCTCAAACTTTAATAAGATCTACATCTTTTTCATGTCACTGTTTACCAATGGAGTTTTCACTTAAGTTAGAGTCATTTGCAAAACATGCCACATTTGGATTGCTTTTCTTATAAATAGTCGAATAGGAGATGGTTTAACGCATTAAGGACTATATATATATATATATATATATATATATATATATATATATATATATATATATATATATATATATATATATATATATACGTTAAACGGATCATAATGAACAGTGTCAAACTAGTTTATATCTAGCGGGAGAGCTTTTGACTCTGAATGAGTCTATTTTCAAAGGAAAATGCAAAACAGAGATAAGACCAACAAAACGAAACGGAAAAATCGTTGAACTCACAAAAGTTTACATGACTATTTCAACAAAAATGCATGCGTGTTTATGTCACACGCTGAAAATATTTTATATTGATGTAAAATTAGATGAGCTATATTCTCATATGTCTTGTACTGTTACGCGTTTAGGCTTTGTTAAAGAGTAACGTAGAAAGAGTGAAACAAGCGTTGTCAAATTGAACAAATAAGTATTCCCTGGAGGAAAAAACGATCTAAAAATGGAAGAACAAAAATACGGTTCGTAGAATCAAGTCAAAATATAATGCAAGAAGAATCCACGAATTAAATTTTAAAAGTCCTAGTAGTGAAATATTTTAATGAATTCAAGCTTGAGTCCAGATAAAAATCCGAGATTGAAGGCGATGACGTATGCAGTGCTGTTTTCTACAGTTCCTTATAGAAACACTAGAAATAACACTCCCGTGATGGAAATCTGAACAAATGTTTTAAGAAATGTCGTTGTGCAAGAATTTTGTATGATCACTTAAATATCTCCAGAGAAACGATTTTAATCTTTTATTATCTAAATAATCTGAAGTATATTTAACTCCAAACTGATTACACCAGAAGATAGCGACTCGACAGTTTTTCCTTTGGTCATTTCTGAATAAAGGTCAGAAACTATGTCAAAAATAGACACGTTACTTCTATTATTAGGCGTTTATCAAAATATTTAGTTCAAACTGAAGTTCTAAAGAAGAAAACAATTCCTAATCACTGAAAGAGGATTACATTATAATAGCATCTAATGGAATATAAAAAATTGAAACTGACAAATAAACAATTACATTAAAATATTATAAATTAAATTAGATATTCTAAAAGGGTATCTTTTGTGACCACAAATTATATCACGGAGAGATCATTGTTATATCACGGATAGTTTATTGTATATAGTAATAATAACGTGTTGACTACTAAGCACATTTAGATAATTATTCAAAAGAAAACTTGCGGCTGCAAAAATATGATTTAATTAATGCGTGCCGGATGCAAAAGAGAAATGTGTTCATGGCTGTCTTGTTCTATATGTCTCGCCTCAAACAAGACATTTGTTAGCATATTAAATTATGTCACTGTTTAGTATTGGAGAGAAAGGTAGTATGTTTGGTAGCACATACTATATCATTTTATAATCTCATAAAGATATGGTTGCCAAAAGCAGAATTTTAAAAAATAAAACATATTACAGAAGGGATAGTTAGCTCGTACATGTTTTGTCTTGTTTGTGTATACATATGACAGTAGAACAAAAATGATGAAATAAATCCGATTGGAAGAACTTGACATATGTACATCGGCATGCATAACAAAAGGAGGCGACGATGAAATATAGGTAGGTCTATTAAATAGGAACGTTTAACTGCATCGTAAGGTATGTTTGCTTAGAACATTAGATTTCTCAAATTTAGCATCATGCAATGCTAAGTTTATAAATGTCGGAATCTCACGGTACATCAACTAAATATAATATACTCAGATGTTTGCATTATTCTTTCATTAATCAAAGTACTTACTTTATTGGCAGTAATGAACTAATTAAGATGCGGTATAAAACTAACTATACAAATTCTAATGTTGTTTAGCTGATAACTATTTTAAAAAATCCCACCCAAACAAAGGAAGTACTGAACCGCTTAAAGAATTATAACAGCAACGATACATATCCGCCAGAAATCAAAAACGAAAAGAGGACACTAACTAAACAAATATTATCTCGAAACTATTACCACAGTCTACGCCACTCTTCGAAATCATAACAAACGTTTCTTTGCTGATAATACTCTAATAATGGACCGGTTGATGGGAAAGAAATAACAGCAAAATGTAAGCATCCACGAATACTCGTTACAAGAAAATAACACATCAGATTCTGAATCATGTTCATCTGGCAAGTTTTACTAACATTTGTCGGGACGTATTTTCGGTTGCACAGCGATTTGCGTAATCTTTGTGGCAGAATGAGTACAACTCGGAAACGTTAATTTTGACTTACTTCAAGGCAATTAAAAGATGTCCTCAAATTATATTGATTTGTAGGCGGTGGGGGTGTTGTTGGGTTTTTTTTCGCAAGCGTAACAAGCTTTCAGTACATTTAAAATTAAAGACTCTCTTTTTCATAGCGATTTTTTACAGTATCATAAGCACGATTATATAAGTTTTCAGTTTTAAAAAATGTGTACAACTTAGGAATACTATCACTGGCATAAATACTATTTATGGTTTGAAAATCATCTCACTGGCATAACACTATTTATGGTTTGAAAATCATCTCACTGACATAAACACTATTTATGGTTTGAAAATCATCGCACATTGAAACACCTCGCAAAATTTAGAGTGATGCTTGTCTCACGCCGTTAGGTTTCCATAAAAGAGATATCATAATATATTGTACACAGAGTAACCACACAAATTCAAATCCGCCTCGTATGGTTCGTCTTTTGATTATCTTCCTATTCAACAACTAGCCAAAAACTTTTGTAATAATATCAAATTTAAATTAATTCACTCTCCATTAAGTTATGGACGTATAATGAAGAAACCATCTCCAAAAGAGAGCGACGCATCTCAGTTAGTTCTCCAACACTATTTCCAAAATGATTTTCTCATCACGACAGTTTCACTACAAGTCAGACTTTTAATGCGATCTAGCCCATCTTAGAGTGGTGCATTTAACTGTTTATAATTCGTACGTGGGTGCCAACGCGCTTGTCGTAATACTTGTGAAAGTCTGAGACAGAGCTTTTTTATTTATTATACCTATAACCATGAAATTCTGCAGGTCCAGTCAAATCATTTTATTGGCCTTTACACAATGTATTAAACGAACGAATACAAAACAAGATATATGTGTGCAGTGAATATCAGACCTTGATAGTACACAAGCTGATGTTTGTATAGGCAAGTGATTCTTTTGAATAACATAGGAATTGATGTCGCTTTGAAAGCTATTTAAGATGTCTCTATCATCAACTATCATATTGTCAAACATAATGATTATAATATAGTATGACAATGACAATAACATACTACTACAAATATAGGCCTAAACAAATCATACTAAACCTTCAAAGAAATTGCAATTCCTCTTTATTAAACTATTTGCCGTTTTATTCCTAGTAACTCCTGGTACCATGAAATATTCTCACGTAGAGTGTAATAAAACACACGTGTCACTCGTGTGTCGCTAGATGGCGCGTGTGCGTTATATGATTTCTTGATGTATTCGCTGTTTAAGAAGTGTTTGTCTATCAGCATACTTTTTGAAACAGGTAAAAGAAAGGTTTTTAGAGCACTTAAGATACCTAGAGGAATGTGCAAATTGTACAACAGCAGAATTGTTTACTTACTCTAATCTTAAGGCAGTAGTGAGGGTGGTATCTGCTAGGACTATATCAGAATGAAAACAATACCTACAGTTAGTATTAATGGTCCTTCAGTTTTATTTTTTACATCTAGTAACTCTTCATGTTTCAGTACAATTTTAGACAAACTTCATGAATGAGATGAAGATAATAACAACCAAACAAACGTCGATAGCTTTTCTTTAAACACCATAAGGATTCTGGAAAATTCCACATAAATGACTATCTTTGATGGTTATGGTATAGTTTAATTTCTGATGTAAGATGCCTCTTCCAAAAATATGTGATTGACCTTAAACAATTAATGACTGTCATTCAATGATTTTTCTTCCCGTAATGCTATGATGTACACTTTCCTTGACATAAAATATATAGCCCGTGCTTACTGCTAGCATGTGAATACACCAGTAATGATTTTCACAGTATCGTATTGCTCACGTGGTCAAGATGGGACTAGTTAAAAACTAAACAAATTTTTATTCTTAAAGTAAAATGATTGTTTCTCGTCAGGGTCATGTAGGATGTACTTGATATAAACCATCACTTGACTCCTTTCCTCCTTTTGTTAATTTCGCAATATGGGGATTTTTATATAAACTGCATATTAGAATACGAGATAATCTTCGTTTTAGTAAAATATAGTTATTTTTGGGCTTTTAAATTGAACCGTTAAACCACGGCCTTTCAGGAAGTCTTCTAAGACTTGGGAAAGGAAAAGCTAAAGGGATAGACTGTAGGGGCAATGGTGGTATCAAGGGAGATGCAAGGAGAACAATAAAGAACGTGAGCAAGTAAATAAAAACTCCCATGGGCTCGGCGTGACCAGCCGATTTGTTGAGAGTCCGACCACCCGTGTATTGCATCGGAAAGCCGTTGCTCAATTACTAGGATTCTTTCCTCCACCGACACGGTATGCAGCCCGTGGCAAGCAGGTTGCCTCTACTTATCCGCCTCTTACGTCACGTAGTGAGGCACGTCAGGCCAATTCTGCAGCACCGGAACCGCAGGGGGCCGACATAATTCAGCTGGAAAACATTATGTTAAGTGACAGAATACTTTTTAGATCACGAAAGTATTGAGCATCAGCGTCATTTTAAGTACTGATTATTTAAACTATATATTCTCTGATGCACTGAGGTCAGGGTTACTGCTTTCACATCTTTGAACACTGATTCAGTTAAGAAACGTATTAAACGACCTGATAGACATTTTCAGTAAAATTGCTGTCAGATTTAAAGTTTTTAACATGGTTTGCATCTTCGATTCAATCATATGCCCCTTTACTAAATCTTTGAAATATTACAACGTTCGCAGATATTGTACTCTTAATGGTTTTGAAATTTTTCTAATTTTATACTGCTTAAAATAGATGCAATGTATTCCTTTAAAATATAACTTCTTGTGACTTACACATCAGAAATTTGAATACATACATTCAGATATGCAATCTGGCAATTTGGCAGAAAGCTTCCTACCTATAACATAATACGTTTAAACATCAAGCATAGTACTCTATATTGTGTTTTGGGTACAAATGTACATTTGCTGAAATGGTTGTCCATTAAAACTGGTAACACAGTTTGAACGATATAAATTAATTTTTTATATTTATCAATTTCATTGCCATGGAAAAGTTTCCAAGACGAAATTTGCACAACGACATCATGATAACAAACTAAATTCACTTGTCTGTATTTTTAAGCACTTAATCGCTATAAGCACTAATTTAATGACGGCATATATTTTTAAAAAATATAAGAAATGTTTATTTCTCTTAAAATACTTTCTGAATGAAACCGCCGAATCGCACCTACTTCTTTGTTATCCTATGTCAAAGGAAACAGGCTGAAATCAACCCTTTTATCTTTCATTTCGGTTTTAATGATGTGTATTTTGAGTGCAAATTGAAAGTAACATTCTTTGAGGTTGGCAAATCCCCAGGCAAATTCACGAGAAAAAATAATTATTATTTTCTTCAGGACTTCTGCCGGATGCAATGGCTCAATTATCGTAATGATACCGACATTTTGCCTGAGAGCACAGTCGTTATTTTATGATAATATGCGATTTGTTCTAGAAGCTACGTAACGGTAGTGGAAGACGCTAACACATGAATGTGAATATCTGCGATCTATATTGTATATTTTAATTATCCGCACAAACTAAACTCTTGAAATAAATTTAAAAAATACTCTTCGGGGTGCAATTAAAACTATTTGAAAAATAACAACTATTAATTAAAAAAGTCATTCATGTGAAGGTATTACTTCTGCATCATATAACAACATGATTAGGTTATATGAATTACAAATCTTTAAAACGTGAAATCATCCATATCTTGTGCGAACAAATGTGCCAGTGATGTTAGCTCCCAAAACACAAAGTTTTCTGGAGATGTATGTATAGAGTTGTCAAATATCCACAACTGGATATCATAACAAAAACTGACAAGACAATGCGTGTTTGTATATATTTTCTGATAATGAAATCGGCCTACATTTTTAAAATAATTTTTTATGTCAGAATGTTCATTTGCATAGTAACTTCTTGGCATTACGTGTTTGGGTTGTGTCTAGTGATGCACTGTGTAAAGTATCAACCTTAGGCTGGGTAAATTTTACTGGGTCATACAAATGTGAAACAAGAAAACCTGTGAATGTCGGAAACTGTATTTCTGGTGTGAATATAAAAGGCATGCTGTTGGTATATGTGCGAGTGTGCACTATATAAACGTATTGGTGAATGTATTCTTTAATATGACCTAGTGTTGTGCATATTTAATTTACTTTACTTTGCGTGTTTGATGCTTATCCATGAGTCAGGATGTGTGTACTTGTATTGAGACTTGTGTAATGTACAAATAAATATGTGTTTACTTGGATTCGGTACAACGACAAAGTTAAGACGAATGGCATACCAGCACATTCAAGATAGGAATCCATTTGGAACACAACTGATATTTATTCGGAACTCTTAACCTTGAACCTGTGAGAAAACGTTTAGGATCACTTGGATAATAACACGTACATCAGGCGTTAAAGTATTCGAAGTGCTGTATTGCTTTTTGTAGAGTTTCTGGAAATCATTAAACATCTTCATATGCAATTTTAAATCTTATTGTAGCAATAGTACATTTTGTCACTAGATGAAGTAGTGTTTTATTATTTAAATCTGAATTGTTCTTTATGAGCGGAGAAGGTGTTATATACACGCACGCACAAACACACAAACATACACACGAATATATATATATATATATATATATATATATATATATAGAGAGAGAGAGAGAGAGAGAGAGAGAGAGAGAGAGAGAGAGAGAGAGAGAAAGATACATATATAGTTTTGGTGTTAATATCCTATTTATAATTTATAAATATAAATATACTTTGATTCGAATTCAACACAAAAATATAGAATATAACCTTAGAAGGTTTTATAAAGGAGTGTGTTTACAGTATGGGGCTATATTTCTATTATGATTACTAATTTGTTCAGATTTGATTTTCGACCTCGGTCAGTTAGGGGTGTATATAACTTTGAGTTCAAAACTATTATTCACTCATCCTTTAGTTTAAGCATGTAGAAGCATTTACTGTCGAGTTCATATGCAATTTGAAACGAATCTTTTAATTTAAAAAATTTTCATTAAAATTGCAAAGTTCTCATTGACATTTTTGACAAAACACTACTTCAGGATTGTAAAGGACGCAATCAACGTCATTATGGATTATACCACTGTGCTACAACAATACTATTGCTATGTAGGTACAATGGAGACTATGAATATCATCACATTCAATATATAATAATTCATCCGGAACACTCTGTACTTACCTTTTAATTTGTGACAGAACGTTTTCGAATTTAGGGATATAATTTTCAATCACATAAGTTCTTTATTTAAAGTGTACGGAGCCGGTGAAGGGACACACTTCACATATTTTGTAATCCGAGATCTCGATTTACTAATCCGAGATGTCGGTTTACTAATCCGAGATCTCGATTTAGTAATCCGAGATTTTCGGTTTCTTAATTCGAGATCTGAGATCGGAGATCTCGGATTATTAAATCGAGATCTCGGATTACTAAACCTAGATCTCGGATTAGTAAACAACAGAGATCTCGGATTAGTAAACCGAGATCTCAAATTAGTAAATCGAGATCTCAGATTACAAAATATGTGAAGTGTGTCCTTTCACGGGCTCCGTAAAAGTGTCTTTGTACGTTAGAAACTAAATTATTTTTGAATGTTAATAAATGTCTTGAATTATGTTTTATCTTGCTTAGTTTGAGACTATTCGTTCGTAACAAATCCGACGTTTGATTGTGTATGCCTAAAGAAGTCATAACTGCAGCCAATATAAAGAGAAGTTGGTAAGCTTGAACAGAAAAATGTAAACCTCATTATCTTGTACACATGAACGTTGTCATTTGCGTACGACATTTGACTCGAAGCTATATGATAAACATGGGTTCTTTTATAGAAACAAGCTTGTAAGCTAGTCAAGGGCTTTTTATGTAAATATATTGTAACTTGTTCAAATATTTAGAAATAATATGATCTCACAATCCAAAAATAATTTTAATGCGTATACAACTGAGAGGTTACGGCAACAATTGAATTACCTGCGCTAACTAATCCCCATACTCTTACTCCAAGCACACATCCCCTAAATTCAAGAATGTAAGAAAATAACTGATAAAGACATTAGTGCGGATCAAGCACACACGTTAATCAATCCAGTTACCAATTCTCATCTAATTACTCAGTCATGTTTATTAAGTTCAAAAAGAAGACGTTAGTATGCATTGCAGAAGGAGAACGTGAGTGAATTTGTATCTGTCTGAACAGTTTGTATAAGAGAGCGTCCTTGAGTTAAACAAGCTGCAGGTCAATTTCATCAATTATATTCAATTATGCCCAGAAATCAATTCTGAAATCTGTCTCTAAAGTACCAGTTATGTTCATGTTGCTGACCTGGACGAACAAATGCAAGAAAATAATAATGACTTAAGGTAATTTATTAACATGAGATAAAATGGGATATGGATTTCAAAATCATTCAAAGGCGTTGTATATGCTCAAAGTCAGATTGTGCTAAATTGTAAATGTTTCCAATGCTGTATATTAAATATCATATCATACAAAACCTTTCTAATGACAACATACAGGTGGCGGAAAGGAAATATTCCAATCTGCACGTGCTCCTCTAAATCCATTTAATTTGTTTTTCTAAAGTCACGAATTACTATTACATGATGACACTTAATATGCCGCTGATAACGAAAGGATGTTAATTTGCAGAATCTCTGTTCAACAATAATATTATGGTCTGACATATATCACTGCTCTCCCACATCATTGCTCTGAGAGGTGGTTTTCTGTAAGACCATTCCGCTTAAAGAAGATGCATTGTTTTTATAAACAGTGAGAATACTATTTTATATTTAATACGTTTCAGTGGTACAATATATCATTTCATCAATCTTAGAACTTTAAGCAGAGAAAAGATCAGTTGTGCGAAAATGGATAGTGAAACATGTCGTAAACGAACCCCTACAGAAATAAAAAATGTGCAATGTGAAGACACGTCTTCGTTTAACTCAAACATAGCTACATTTAGTAGGGTTTTGCCTCCTTTTTGATATGACTGTATCGGCTGTTTCTAGTAAAATTGAGTTGGAGAATATAGAATATTGTCGATAGGGCCTCCTCCATGTCTTAAGACGTGACTGATAGAGGAAATTGTCTCCTGTGGCTCAATTGTTAGCGTGCAGCACTCATCTAAAATATTAATTCCGATCCTTTGCATTAATATCTCAAATGTTCTGCGTGGTACATTCAACACTCGTCAATCAATACTCTATGCCAGCTTTGAGTTTCCGTTGCAAATTATCAACTTAATAAGTGATGTTTCTTAAAATAACATTTCAACAGCAAACTAAACATGTGAAACTAAGCAATAATATTCGTTTGTATTATAGTTCTGGTGCCTGAAAATACCCTGTTATAGTATGATAGGAAATCAATCTAATGACCCTTTACACGGCCGACTGAGAGACAATCCGGTATGCAATGGTGGAATAGACGCGTAACGTATATCGCAATATATTTTACATGCACTCAATACACAGTTCGAAGGACAATTCTAGTTCTTAATCTTAAGAAAATAACCATCTCGATCTCCAAAATCATTTGTGGTTGGCACACACTAACTGGTAAACGAGCAAACGTTTAATATTAATGTGTTATTTCGAAAGTACGTTAAATAATGTTTATTCCTTATATTCAAAATATAAAGTGATTTTTCATATCATCAGAACTACTCCTGATCAGATGCTATAACGGCTAATTGACTGTCATGTAGTTGCAGTATTTAGTGAATGAAATTACTTCTGATGTACGGTAACAACATTGTTTACTTGCCTTGGATAATTTTCTTCTATTTTTCTTCTTTCGAAATCTTATCCTTTAATTATCGGCACACCTAATTTGTTGCTGTTGTTCTTTACTTTCTTGTTTTAATCCACGTTTTCGTCTTCTGTCACTCGTCATGGTTGATTAATATATAGCACTGCCACTGATTCGTCCATGGCTTATCTAATGGTCGCCAAACATGCTGTTCGACCCCTTTTGCAGAAGTTAGCAAATAACAATATTTTTAAATTTTGTCAATATGATTATCTGTCTCTTAATATATATATATGTATGTATGTGTGTGTGTGTGTGTGTGTGTGTATTTTGCATTTCTTATGACGACTAACAGTCATTTCAAACGGATTGGATCCAACAGGGAATCATGTATGTCAGGGATTAATTTAGATAAATACGATACACTAACAACGAGCGGTCCAAAACTAGTATCTAACTAGACTAGGCGTTTTCGACTCTTATTGAGTCTTTTTCAGAGGCAAATACAAAACATCGTCAAGACAAATAAATATAACACACGCTAAAGAATATAATTGAATGGTTTACTGTTGCTATTGTTCTTCCATTAAGCTTTGGTAAGGTTCTGAAATTGGATTATAATTAATTAAATATGAAAATATCTAAACGACATTCTACTTCCCCTTCGCCCCACCCACCCCTCTCTCTCTCTCTCTCTCTCTCTCTCTCTCTCTCTCTCTCTCTCTCTCTCTCTCTCTCTCTGGACGCATGAAGAACAAACACGGGCGAAATTCATGAAACCATATGCGTTGGGGACCTTAGCTTGTCTCATACGACGATATTTCTGGACTTATGAATGATTATCAGTTCCATTCGCAAATATCTTTCACTTGCTGCCACTAAAACTCTTGTGTGTTCATTAGTACTTTCAAGACTGGAATATTGTAGCTCAAGTTTGTCTGGTTCGTCATAATATAGACTCCAGAAACTTCACAAAGTCCCATTCACAGCTGCTCTGATCATCTTTAGAGTTTCTTGATCAGAACACACGTTACCACTGCTCTGTACCCTACACTGGCTATCCATCTGATACAAAATCAAACAGAAAAGTTGTCATCTGTGCTAGGTTTCACTGACGAACTCCAGTCCAACATACCTATCTGGACTCACCATTGTGTACATACAAGCAAGATACTTAACGCTCTTCTTCTGACAATCGTATACTCATTGTTTGCACTATGAAAATGAAGTAATATGGGCAACATTATTTTGCATACCACGGCCCTGCGATGTACGACAAATTGCTTATTGACATTAGACACAAAGCACAGTGGTCCCTTTTAAGAGTGTTTTTAACACTCATCTATTTCGACTGCAGGAACAAACTTAGAGGCCTAATAATTTTATATACGTTGCACCAATGATATACCACTCATTGTATAAAGGTGTCATTAAAAGGAAACTCGGCAAACCTCATTTCATATAAATGATAATTGTTTACATATTTCACATAAGAGTGATTACAATTAAATTATAAAGTGTTATTCTAATTTGTCAATAGTTGATCGAAATACTGTACTTAGCCTAATAAATTTTTAACTGTAAATTGTCCAATGTTCTCAAACGTCTTTTTTAAAACAGTAGTGATAAGCATTTAACAATGGTACTTATCATATCTGAGTTATAGCCATACAGTGCATTTAGCGGTGAATTTGCATTACAAATATAGACATAATTTATTTCCTCGTTACGAACATGGTTTCGGAGATCCGTTCTTTTTCTTGCGTGCCTGAAATTATATGTTTCTATGTTTTGACTAAATTGGCCCTTGACCAATTATTTTCTATCGAAATATTTACCAGAATGCCGATTATAAGAAATCAATATTCTCCTATGTATGGTTAAAACATATCAACATGTAATCCAGAAACGAGACGAGCTCAATAAATCAGCCCCAACGCTAAGCTAATCAACTGTACTGCTTGGGAGTTTCATGTTAAGTCACAGCCATTTTGTACGTGACAGTGTAAACGACTATTTGATATCCTTCAATAGATCTCTGGTTGAAATATTTAGAAACCCCTCTCAGGTATTCATTTCCAAAGACGTTATAGCAATAGATTTTATGAAAGTGGAATGATTTGATATCAGCATCAAAGATTATATAAAATGTGCCTTTTCATGGTTAGATTTTTTGTATTCAATATTTTTTTTATGTTGCGATGGAAACAACATAAGTATTCTATAAGTTGAGAGTTCTGAATTGACTCCCTTTTCTTTCATTGATATCACCCAATTGAATTTCGACATATTTCGTAATCATCCACATCTTCCCAAACCTAATCTGTCCATTCCAACTTTCTTTAAAACATGTTTATTGCAAAATAAAATTATTAGTTTCCACTTTCATTCTTAATTCATTCATGAATTCTTCTCGGTACTTTAAATTTTTCATGGAAATCCCTATAATGGAACATGAAACAAATAGTTGTCGTATTCATTAGAACATGAGATCAAATTTATTTACATGTTGTGTTACGTATTCTAGGCTGATAAAGGTTTCTGCACTGAATCGTCACATTGGAAATGTATTTCGTTTTTTTTTTTTTTTTTTTTTGGTTTAACGCCATTTGTCAGCACAATATATAGGCTATACATGGCGGCCAGTATTAGTGGTGGAGGATGAAACCAGAAAAATCCCGGAAAGAACCACCGACCCACGAGAAGCTACTGGCAAGCTTTCTCACTTAACTACATTAGCCGAATCTTAGACTCGAACCCACGCAGACAGAGGTGAGATGGCAGTGGTCCGTAACGGACAGCGCTTTAAAATGTATTTCGTCTTACTTGAGTGACATGTTTACTTGCAACTGGGTTAACCAATTAACGTTTTGGTACTTATTTCGTCCTACAATCAACCTCTCTAGCTTATTACTGACGATATATGCTGTTTTACTCTTGAGGCCACAGCTTGTGTGCAGACATGTCAGTATAAACGATTGACCAAGCCTTGCAGAGCAAGAAATTCAAATTACATTAGCTTTGAGTTGAATGTATCTAGCCTTTATGCAAATCATGGTTAAGAAAAGTAAGGTTTTCCACAATTCTTAAACAAATTACTCTGTGATTCCATCTGGAATGCATATTTTCAAATTAGACATTCAAAGCTACATGCAAACCTTGTATGTGTAGATTACATAGCGTTTCATTTGGCTTTTGTTATCAATTATGGAGCAATTCGAAGTCATACACGGCTTAATTCATTTTCTAAGCATCGATATTGATAAATCTGAACAAAGTGGATTGTCAAGCTCAGCAAATATTCAGGTTAAGTTTGTTACCATAGCGACACGTGACAGAACACCTCTGAGCCTGTAGTAAATACTTTAACCACTCTTCAGTTAACGGCATCCCAGGAGATCCTGCGAATAAAGAAAATATCAGGTACTAATATCAGATTGAAAACCACAAGGAAACGGAGTGCAATATGGACGAACACTGACAACAGAATAATGTAAACTTGCTTATACAACTTCTTTAACTATATTAGGATTATCCGCTGCTTGTTCACGTTATTCACATAATTCGTGGTATGTGTTGGAGGATGGTGGTTGGGTGTTATTTATTTTGTTTGCACAGATAATGTCAAAGATAATTTTAGAAGGTAAAGGGTCGCCTTGAATGGGTCTCTCTTTGGTCCAAATATCAATAATATACAGATATAAGCATATTTCAACGACCGAGTGAAATAGCTAAATTAGTTGGCCTTTATGTGATCAGAACGTCAGTTCTTCATTATTGTTCACTTAAATCTGACGAGTGCAATTAAGTTATAAACCGGTATATTGTTAAGGTTGGTAGTTTCATGGCTGGCATTATGTAGTTTTCTTACATTATTATCTACACTTGCAAATTTCAGTTTGAATTGATGAAAGTTTGCGAATTTACGCCTCAAAGATGCAGAATCCCATCTATGATGTCACGTTATTTTCTTTGATATGGAAATTATATGAAAGGTTAAAAGCTGTAATAGCTATTTTAGTTTTGATTGTCAAAGAGGCCAGATTTAGATATGGTGAGGTCCTATGCTACTGAAGGTTGTAGAGACTCTATTTCGTAAGTGTTAACAGGGAATAAGGCTGTAAAAGATTCTAAACGTTTGAAAGACCCTGTCAGCTTATAAGGTCCTAATCTTCAGCTTGTTCAGCTTATCCCTAAAACTAGCATGAAGCAAATTATTTGATTCATTAGATTTTGTCACCGCTCAAAGAGCTGACAAGAAGAATACGCTCGCAGCCTGGAGACGTCTATGAAAGTAACACCCGTTAATTACTATGGTGTGTGTGTGTGTGTGTGTGTGTGTGTGTGTGTGTGTGTGTTTCATATGACAAAGACCACGACTCGCTTTCCTAGTGAAGTGATTAATTCCAAAAATAAAATCGCTTTCATATAACACACGTGCAACTGATGAAATGTTTAAACGTTAAAGACAGACACGTGGATTTCGCTCTTTGATACTGCACGTAACACGGATATAGATAGTTTAGATTGATAGGTAAACTATAGTTCTCAAAAGATAGTCACTTACAAAGACAATGGAGTTTTTATCACATTCAGGATCAAAGCAATGTATTAGGTTCTTAAAGACATTTTCATTTATGATAAAGACAAATTGTGTGTGTGTGTGTGTGTGTGTCCGTAAGTGTGTGTGCGTGAATGGTGTTGCAATTTATCAGGATAGTTATTAAACAAGCGATGTGGGAATTCTTGAAATATTACGTTACTGTTCGACCATTCACATAATGTTTTCTTCTATTATCTTCTTCACTGGGACTTCCTAATATTATCAGACGCTTTTGTTCGAGACAATGTAACTGCTGTCATTTCACAAATTAACGTTTATTAAATAATGCACGCGCAACTAAGGTCCTGTAAGCTATCCTTTAATCCAGAACCTCTCCAGTGACCACCATCACCACCACCAACAGACATGATTCATGTATGGGCTAAATCTGGAACCTCAAGCTAGTCGTTGACAAAAAGCCATAGTTAGGCAAGTCTCAACTTGAAACCTATCCTTCTATTTTGACTGTAGGGCTCAAATCTGATGGTGGGTGTATATTATATAGTGTCTCTATTATTTTTTCTTATACAAATAAATACTGCAATAATTGTTATGCAGCACTGTTTAGCAAAGAAGTGGATTTCTAATGGGCCCTGCGCATTAGGTTGAATGATTTGTGACAATATCACCGGGGGAACTTTGCGTCAACGGGCGAAAGGTGTTGGACTGACAGCAACTTAATAATACACAATTATAAATATATTAGAAGTGCAATGTGACATGATGTGAACCAATCAAGCTCGTATAGACGGACGCTTAGAAGATGTCAATTAGTTAAACTTATTATATACTTTTTACATAGTCCAATTAATTTAACATTGTCGCTACCGGTCAATATCGCGCGGTATGAACCGCAGTTTAGCAAATTTATTCACCATTTCCATACATGATATACACATGTTTACATTTGATAAAGATGTATGTTGCAAGGAAACAAATTAAAAGCAATATAATCATACGCATATTCAAACGGGACGGCTAGTGCCCAGAGTTGTTGCTGTTAGTACGAGAGAGAGAGAGAGAGAGAGAGAGAGAGAGAGAGAGAGAGAGAGAGAGAGAGTTACCTTTCATACAAAGTAACACTGCATCAGTCAGTAAGTTCCTTTCCAGATAAACAGCGCACTTTTATCCACTCTGACGTCAGCTGAGCACATACCAAAAGCACACCCAACTGAGCAGGTTTCAATGTTGTGCGACGACAATCATTTTCTAAAGAATGTGTTGATAATTTACAACTAAAAATATTTTAAATAGCAATATCGTATGCCTACCAAGTATAGATCAAAAGTAAGAGAACTGACAAGATAGCACATTTGATTAGATTTGCTAACTTTTACTATAATTTTCTTATTTATTGATTTTTGAAAATGATGCATTCGTTTAGAAGAATAATGTAAATATTAGAAATATTTTTACTAAACAAGTTATTTAAACATTTTCATGTAATGTATTTCGTTAATTTACAAATGTTGTTTACAAACCTGTGAATATTTTAAAGTGTTAAGCCCTTGTTCATAGATCTATACGGATCGCTTTTAATCTAAAACTGAAATCTATTTCTATGATAAATTAGATAATGTGCTTTAGCAACTAAGATCATATACGCTAAATGTTTTGCTTATTGAATAGCAGGGTTGATTTTTACATATTATAGAAGACGGGCAACAAGACAACAGTCCAACTTGTGCTAGATTTTAGTAGAAACCCAGTCTGTACATCAAGTTCATAAATTTGGTAGATATTAGAGGAAATTCAATCAGGAAATCAAATCCCATTAACTGTGTTAGGTATTAGTAGAAACTCCATTAGTAAATCAAATAACATGCTAATCACTTTAATATTTATTTGAGAGAGGTCTTTCATATATTCCATAAAACTCCACTCATAACTTTTAGGAACGAAGTTTAAATGTTGTTTCAACACTTTTGGCAAAACCGTTTTTACGTTTTCTGTTTGATTTATTTATGCTCTAATATTTATCAACTGTATATATAGAATATACATTAATTGTATACTACTACTACTGCAACTATTACTACTACCTCTACTACTACTACTAATAATAATAATAATAACGAGGGCTTTGTAATGCGCCTAAAACTTTAACTGTATACTACTACTACTACAACTACTATGATGTGACAACGAAAGAAAAAAACACCAGAAAATTATAAAACAGAAAAGATGCTAAAAAAGGTTAAGGTAGGAAACATTATTAGGTCTTTGAGTTTGTTCTTGCAGTCGATAAAGGAGAGGTTTAACAGCACTCTGTCAAGGGATCGCTGTGTCTTGTTGTAAAATTTCAATTTGCGATTCATTCCACCTAGTTGGGCCCTGTTATGCAAAAGAACATTGTCCATACGACTTTGTTTTCAAAGTGGGAATAATGTGTATACGATTATCAGAAAAAAGCGTAATTATTCAGCCGGTGTACAGATGGAGGAGGTAAGATAGGCATGATGGGCTCGAGTCCGTCAGCGACACGTAGCACAGAGAACAAACTTTGTGTATGATTCTGTGTCTAATAGATAGCAAGTGTAGGGTACAGAGCAGAGGTAAGGTATGCTCTGATCAAGGTACTTTATGGATGATCCGATCAGCTGTGTTTGAACTTTTTGAAGTTTCTGGAGTAGATATTGAGACCAACCAGACATAACTGAGTTACAATAGACCACTCTTTGAAAGTACTGATGAATACACAAGTGCCTTAATGTCATCAACTGAAGGATATTTGCAAATAGAGCGTATGAGTCCCAGATCAAGATACTCAGACTTTCATATGTTCATGACATGTTGGTGCAATTCAAGAGTACTTTCCAGAGTAACACATAGGTTTCCATATGACTGTTCTTTAATCTATTTGACAAGCCGACTTATGAGATAATGAATACTTATTTTGTTTCCGTGTAGTTATTTTCCAAGCAAAATATATGTATCGGTATCCGGTAAGTTATCACATAAACAAAAGCTCCGAACGGTAGCTGAAGGATATTACATTTTTGGTTCATCGATCATGCTTTGAATGCAGTCATGGAGGTTTCTAAGACCTTACCCGCCTAAAAACGGCGACATGCATCAAAACAATCTTTATACTCGGCCAGCTAACAAATGTCGTTTAATCATGGACATATACCAAATAATACAATTAAAATGTCACTGATTCGAATAGCAATATCTATGTCTTACATGTGATACGCTTGCTTCAATTTCTTCGAGGATTAATGAATCTCAAAATTGGTAGAAGCTCTTTTGTTTTTGCTTTCTTCTCGGCATTTCAAGAAGGACATAAATAAATATATTTATTTTATATGGCTAAATTAGTGAAGCATGAGCGATGCATTTTGACCTTTATTAAGCAATCCTTTCCCACGGCTTATCGGTTGATATGTAGGTGCTTTCAAGCACTTCAAAATCGACAATATTTCATATATTTATTTTATGCGACCAAACTACCGAAACACAAGAACTGTTCATTGACCTCTGCTCTTGATGAAGAACGTGCATATCTCTTTGCGCTGTCACCATCGACTTCAGAACCGTCTTTAATGATGAATAGTGTTAGACATTAATTTTATTTTAATTGCTGCAGTGTTCTCGGATTCCGATGTAAACTAAAATTGCATTAGAAAGTGCGATACGGAAGATGGTAAAGAGAGATCACAACAGCATGTGAAGATAAATGTATCTGACATTAATACTGAGAAAAGCTGGTTTGAAAGTAGTTGAAGCCGAATAAGGTAATTTTAATGTTATTAGTTCTAACTGTATGGATACGATCATCTTATCAAATAAATGCAGTCCACTCTTACTAACAGCCGCAATTTGTCGCCGATGAAATAAAATGCCTTCCGCATTTCTGATTGTACGATCCAATTAAGTCAGATGCATTTGCTGATAGGGCGAGGCATATTTATCACCATGCGCTCTCAGAACTCTTTTTGTAAGATCCATTTGAACCATGCAACAACAAAAAGAGTTCAATGAAAATTGAATTGCAAATCTCGAAAGTCGTCATCAGCGACACTTTAGTACAAAATTTGTATGAGAGGACCGATGCTACTTTAACTTGAGTTGGAGAAGCATTAAGCAAATTATTTGATTCATTAGATTTTGTCACCGCTCAAGGAGCTGACAAGAAGAAAACGCTCGCAGCCTGGAGACGTCTATGAAATTAACACCCGTTAATTACTATGGTGTGTGTGTGTGTGTGTGTGTTTCATATGATAAAGACCATGACTCGCTTTCCGAGTGAAGTGATTAATTCCAAAAATAAAATCGCTTTCATATACCACACGTGCAACTGATGAAATGTTTAAACTTTAAAGACAGACACGTGGATTTCGCTCTTTGAAACTGAGCGTAACACGGATATAGATATTTTAGATTGATAGCTAAACTATAGTTTTCAAAAGATAGTCACTTACAAAGACAACGGAATTCGTATCACATTCAGGATTAAAGCAATGTATTAGGTTCTTAAAGACATCTTCATTTATGATAAAGACAAAGTGTGTGTGTGTGTGTGTGTGTGTGTGTGTGTGTGTGTCCGTTGGTGTGTGTGCGTGAAAGGTGTTGCAATTTATCAGGCTAGTTATTAAACAAGCGATGTGGGAATTATTGAAATATTACGTTACTGTTCGACCATTCACATAATGTTTTCTTCTATTATCTTCTTCACTGGGACTTCCTAATATTATCAGACGCTTTTGTTCGAGACAATGTAACTGCTGTCATTTCACAAATTAACGTTTATTAAATAATGCACGCGTAACTAAGAAGGTCCTGTAAACTATCCTTTAATCCAGAACCTCTCCAGTGACCACCATCACCACCACCAACAGACATGATTCATGTATGGACTAAATCTGGAACCTCAAGCTAGTCGTTGACAAAAAGCCATAGTTAGGCAAGTCTCAACTTGATACCTTTCCTTCTATTTTGACTGTAGGGCTCAAATCAGGTGGTGTGTGTATATTATATAGTGTCTGTATTAATTTGTCTTATACAAATAAATACTGCTATAATTGCTATGCAGCACTGTTTAGCAAACAAGTGGATTTCTAATGGGCCCTGTGCATTAGGTTGGATGGTTTGTGACAATATCACCGGGGGAACTTTGCGTCAACGGGCGAAAGGTGTTAGACTGACAGCAACTTAATAATACACAATTATAAATATTTTAGAAGTGCAATGTGACATGATGTGAACCAATCAAGCTCGTATAGACGGACGATTAGAAGATGTCGATTAGTTAAACTTATTATATACATTATACATAGTCCAATTAATTTAACATTGTCGCTACCGGTCAATATCGCGCGGTATGAACCGCAGTTTAGCAAATTTATTCACCATTTCCATACATGATATACACATGTTTACATTTGATAAAGATGTATGTTGCAAGGAAACAAATTAAAAGCAATATAATCATACTCATATTCAAACGGGACGGCTAGTGCCCAGAGTTGTTGCTGTTAGTACGAGAGAGAGAGAGAGAGAGAGAGAGAGAGAGAGAGAGAGAGAGAGAGAGAGAGAGAGAGTTACCTTTCATACAAAGTAACACTGCATCAGTCAGTAAGTTCCTTTCCAGATAAACAGCGCACTTTTATCCACTCTGACGTCAGCTGAGCACATACCAAAAGCACACCCAACTGAGCAGGTCTCAATGTTGTGCGACGACAATCATTTTCTAAAGAATGTGTTGATAATTTACAACTAAAAATATTTTAAATAGCAATATCGTATGCCTACCAAGTATAGATCAAAAGTAAGAGAACTGACAAGATAGCACATTTGATTAGATTTGCTAACTTTTACTATAATTTTCTTATTTATTGATTTTTGAAAATGATGCATTCGTTAAGAAGAATAATGTAAATATTAGAAATATTTTACTAAACAAGTTATTTAAACATTTTCATGTAATGTATTTCGTTAATTTACAAATTTTCTTTACAAACCTGTGAATCTTTTAAAGTGTTAAGCCCTTGTTCATAGATCTATACGGATCGCTTTTAATCTAAAACTGAAATCTATTTCTATGATAAATTAGATAATGTGCTTTAGCAACTAAGATCATATACGCTAAATGTTTTGCTTATTGAATAGCAGGGTTGATTTTTACATATTATAGAAGACGGGCAACAAGACAACAGTCCAACTTGTGCTAGATTTTAGTAGAAACCCAGTCTGTACATCAAGTTCATAAATTTGGTAGATATTAGAGGAAATCCAATCAGGAAATCAAATCCCATTAACTGTGTTAGGTATTAGTAGAAACTCCATTAGTAAATCAAATAACATGCTAATCACTTTAATATTTATTTGAGAGAGGTCTTTCAAATATTCCATAAAACTCCACTCATAACTTTTAGGAACGAAGTTTAAATGTTGTTTCAACACTTTTGGCAAAACCGTTTTTATATTTTCTTTTTGATTTATTTATGCTCTAATATTTATCAACAGTATATATAGAATATACATTAATTGTATACTACTACTACTACAACTATTACTACTGCCTCTACTACTACTACTACTAATAATAATAATAATAACGAGGGCTTTGTAATGCGCCTAAAATTTTAACTGTATACTACTACTACTACAACTACTATGATGTGACTACGAAAGAAAAAAACACCAGAAAATTATAAAACAGCAAAGATGCTAAAAAAAGGTTAAGGTTGGAAACATTATTAGGTCTTTGAGTTTGTTCTTGCAGTCGATAAAGGAGAGGTTTAAGAGCACTCTGTGAAGGGATCGCTGTGTCTTGTTGTAAAATTTCAATTTGCGATTCAGTCCACCTAGCTGGGCCCTGTTATGCAAAAGAACATTGTCCATACGACTTTGTTTTCAAAGTGGGAATAATGTGTATACGATTATCAGAAAAAAAGCGTAATTATTCAGCCGGTGTACAGATGGAGGAGGTAAGATAGGCATGTTGGGCTCGAGTCCGTCAGCGACACGTAGCACAGAGAACAAACTTTGTGTATGATTCTGGGTCTAATAGATAGCAAGTGTAGGGCACAGAGCAGAGGTAAGGTATGCTCTGATCAAGGTACTTTATGGATGATCCGATCAGCTGTGTTTGAACTTTTTGAAGTTTCTGGAGTAGATATTGAGACCAACCAGACATAACTGAGTTACAATAGGCCACTCTTGAAAGTACTGATGAATACACAAGTGCCTTAGTGTCATCAACTGAAGGATATTTGCAAATAGAGCGTATGAGTCCCAGATCAAGATACTCAGACTTTCATATGTTCATGACATGTTCGTGCAATTCAAGAGTACTTTCCAGAGTAACACATAGGTTTCCAAATGACTGTTCTTTAATCTATTTGACAAGCCGACTTATGAGATAATGAATACTTATTTTGTTTCCGTCTAGTTATTTTCCAAGCAAAATATATGTATCGGTATCCGGTAAGTTATCACATAAACAAAAGCTCCGAACGGTAGCTGAAGGATATTACATTTTTGGTTCATCGATCATGCTTTGAATGCAGTCATGGAGGTTTTTAAGACCTTACCCGCCTAAAAACGGCGACATGCATCAAAACAATCTCTATACTCGGCCAGCTAACAAATTTCGTTTAATCATGGACATATACCAAATAATACAATTAAAATGTCACTGATTCGAATAGCAATATCTATGTCTTACATGTGATACGCTTGCTTCCATTTCTTCGAGGATTAATGAATCTCAAAATTGGTAGAAGCTCTTTTGTCTTTGCTTTCTTCTCGGCATTTCAAGAAGGACATAAATAAATATATTTATTTTATATGGCTAAATTAGTGAAGCATGTGCGATGCATTTTGACCTTTATTAAGCAATCCTTTCCCACGGCTTATCGGTTGATATGAAGGTGCTTTCAAGCACTTCAAAATCGACAATATTTCATATATTTATTTTATGCGACCAAACTACCGAAACACAAGAACTGTTCATTGACCTCTGCTCTTGATGAAGAACGTGCATATTTCTTTGCGCTGTCACCATCGACTTCACAACCGTCTTTAATGATGGATAGTGTTAGACATTAATTTTATTTTAATTGCTGCAGTGTTCTCGGATTCCGATGTAAACTAAAATTGCATTAGAAAGTGCGATACGGAAGATGGTAAAGAGAGATCACAACAGCATGTGAAGATAGATGTATCTGACATCAATACTGAGAAAAGCTGGTTTGAAAGTAGTTGAGGCCGAATAAGGTAATTTTAATGTTATTAGTTCTAACTGTATGGATACGATCATCTTATCAAATAAATGCAGTCCACTCTTACTAACAGCCGCAATTGGTCGCCGATGGAATAAAATGCCTTCCGCATTTCTGATTGTACGATCCAATTAAGTCAGATGCATTTGCTGATAGGGCGAGGCATATTTATCACCATGCGCTCTCAGAACTCTTTCTGTAAGATCCATTTGAACCATGCAACAACAAAAAGAGTTCAATGAAAATTGAATTGCAAATCTCGAAAGTCGTCATCAGCGACACTTTAGTACAAAATTTGTATGAGAGGACCGATGCTACTTTAACTTGAGTTGGAGAAGCATTAAGCAAATTATTTGATTCATTAGATTTTGTCACCGCTCAAGGAGCTGACAAGAAGAAAACGCTCGCAGCCTGGAGACGTCTATAAAAGTAACACCCGATAATTACTATGGTGTGTGTGTGTGTGTGTGTGTGTGTGTGTGTGTGTTTCATATGATAAAGACCATGACTCGCTTTCCGAGTGAAGTGATTAATTCCAAAAATAAAATCGCTTTCATATACCACACGTGCAACTGATGAAATGTTTAAAATTTAAAGACAGACACGTGGATTTCGCTCTTTGAAACTGCGCGTAACACGGATATAGATATTTTAGATTGATAGCTAAACTATAGTTTTCAAAAGATAGTCACTTACAAAGACAATGGAATTCGTATCACATTCAGGATTAAAGCAATGTATTAGGTTCTTAAAGACATCTTCATTTATGATAAAGACAAATTGTGTGTGTGTGTGTGTGTCCGTAGGTGTGTGTGCGTGAAAGGTGTTGCAATTTATCAGGCTAGTTATTAAACAAGCGATGTGGGAATTCTTGAAATATTACGTTACTGTTCGACCATTCACATAATGTTTTCTTCTATTATCTTCTTTACTGTGACGTCCTAATATTATCAAACGCTTTTGTTCGAGACAATGTAAATGCTGTCATTTCACAAATTAAAACCGCTCCGGTGGCCTAGTGGTTAGAGCGTTCGCCTCGGAAGCGGGAGGTCGTGGGTTCGATCCCCGGCCGAGTCATACCAAAGACTTACAAAAATGGTACTAACAGCTGCCTCGCTTGACGCTCAGCGTTAAGAGGTTAGTGTTAGGACTCGTCGGCCTGGTGTCAGGATAATGTGACTGGGTGGGACATCATGCTACATGTCTGCGGCATGATGCCTCAGTGCTAGACATCACTATAAACTGCCTCACAGCAGACACCGTAGCGATATGACTGAAAAATTGTTAAAGCTACGTTAAAAATCCTAATCAAACAAAAAATTCACAAATTAATGTTTATTAAATAATGCACGCGCAACTAAGGCCCTGTAAACTATCCTTTAATCCAGAACCTCTCCAGTGACCACCATCACCACCACCAACAGACATGATTCATGTATGGGCTAAATATGGAACCTCAAGCTAGTCGTTGACAAAAAGCCATAGTTAGGCAAGTCTCAACTTGATACCTTTCCTTCTATTTTGACTGTAGGGCTCAAATCAGATGGTGTGTGTATATTATATAGTGTCTGTATTAATTTGTCTTATACAAAAAAAATACTGCAATAATTGCTATGCAGCACTGTTTAGCAAAGAAGTGGATTTCTAATGGGCCCTGTGCATTAGGTTGGATGGTTTGTGACAATATCACCGGGGGAACTTTGCGTCAACGGGCGAAAGGTGTTAGACTGACAGCAACTTAATAATACACAATTATAAATATTTTAGAAGTGCAATGTGACATGATGTGAACCAATCAAACTGGTATAGACCGACGCTTAGAAGAGGTCAATTAGTTAAACTTATTATATTTTTTATACATAGTCCAATTAATTTAACATTGTCGCTACCGGTCAATATCGCGCGGTATGAACCGCAGTTTAGTAAATTTATTCACCATTTCCATACATGATATACACATGATTACATTTGATAAAGATGTAAATTGCAAAGAAACAAATTAAAAGCAATATAATCATACACATATTCAAACGGGATGGCTGGTGCCCAGAGTTGTTGCTGTTAGTACGAGAGAGAGAGAGAGAGAGAGAGAGAGAGAGAGAGAGAGAGAGAGAGAGAGAGAGATACCTTTCATACAAAGTAACACTGCATCAGTCAGTAAGTTCCTTTCCACTCTGACCTCAGCTGAGCACATACAAAAAGCACACCGAACTGAGCAGGTCTCAATGTTGTGCGACGACAATCATTTCCTAAAGAATGTGTTGATAATTTACAACTAAAAATATTTTAAATAGCAATATCGTATGCCTACCAAGTATAGATCAAAAGTAAGAGAACTGACAAGATAGCACATTTGATTAGATTTGCTAACTTTTACTATAATTTTCTTATTTATTGATTTTTGAAAATGATGCATTCGTTTAGAAGAATAATGTAAATATTAGAAATATTTTACTAAACAAGTTATTTAAATATTTTCAGGTAATGTATTTTTTTAATTTACAAATTTTGTTTACAAACCTGTGAATCTTTTAAAGTGTTAAGCCCTTGTTCATAGATCTATACGGATCGCTTTTAATCTAAAACTGAAATCTATTTCTATGACAAATTATATAATGTGCTTTAGCAACTAAGATCATATCCGCTGAATTTTTCGCTTGTTGAATAGCAGGGTGGATTAATTCATATTATAGAAGACGGGCAACAGGGCAAGAGTCCAACATGAGGTAGATTTTAGTAGAAACTCAATCAATAAATCAAGTCACATTAACTGTGGTAGATATTAGTAGAAACCCAGTCAGTAAATCAAATTCATAAATTTGGTAGATATTAGAGTAAATTCAATCAGGAAATCAAATCCTATTAACTGTGTTAGGTATTAGTAAAAACTCCATCAGTAAATCAAATAACATGCTAATCATTTTAATACTTATTTCAGAGAGGTCTTTCAAATAATCCATAAAACTCCACTCATAACTTCTTAGGAACGAAGTTTAAATGCTGTTTCAGCACTTTTGGGTAAACCGTTTTTACGTATTCTATTTGATTTAGTTATGCTCTAATATTTATCAACTGTATATATAGAATATACATTAACTATATACTACTACTACTACTACTACTACTAATAATAATAATAATAATAATAATAATAATAATAATAATAATAATAAAAACAATAATGGGGGCTTTGTAATGCGTCTAAAATTTTGAATCTTTAAGCATTTTAAAACATCAATAATGATCAGACTACAAAAAAAATCACCAGGAAATTATAAAACAGTAAAGATGCTGAAAAAGGTTAAGGTAGGAAACATTATTAGGTCTTATTAGGTCACCTAGCTGGGCCATGGTATGGAAAAGAACATTGTCCATACGACTTTGTTTTCAAAGTGGGAATAATGAGTATACGATTATCAGAAAAAAAGCGTAATTATTCAGCCGGTGTACAGATGGGGGAGGCAAGTTAGGCATGTTGGACTCGAGTCCGTCAGCGACACGTATCACAGAGAACAAACTTTGTGTATGATTCTGGGTCTAATGGATAGCATGTGTAGGGCACAGAGCAGAGGTAAGGTATGCTCTGATCAAGGTACTTTATGGATGATCCGATCAGCTGTGTTTGAACATTTTGAAGTTTCTGGAGTAGATATTGAGACCATCCAGACATAACTGAGTTACAATAGGCCAGTCTTGAAAGTACTGATGAATACACAAGTGTCTTAGTGGCATCAATTGAAGGATATTTGCAAATAGAGCGTACGGGTCCCAGATCAAGATACTCAGACTTTGATATGTTCATGACATGTTGGTGCAATTCAAGTGTACTTTCCAGAGTAACACCTAGGTTTCGAAATGACTGCGTGAATTTAATGTTAGTGTTGCTGATATTTATTGTTTGAGGTAAGGGCTGTGAATAAGAAAGTTGTTGGGTTGTCACAAGAAAGGTCTCAGTTTTATCATTATTCATCTGCAGCATGTTTCATATCATACATGATTTCACATCAAAAATGCACCTCTCTACTCCTTGGATGTTAACATCAATTTCAGTTGGGTGACTAGATGTGTATAGTTGGATATCATTAGCGTAAATTTGGTGAGACACTAGTTGATGATCTATGACACTTGAGAACAGATGAGTGCAAAGAATGAATAGAACAGACTAAAGACCAGACCCCTGTGCAACACCACAATATAGATAAACTGGGATGGAATGTATTCCGTTTGCAGATACCATTGATGTGATATTGACTAAGTAGGACTTTAACCACAGAAAGGCTGTTTTGTGAATGCCAAATGCATACTAGAGACAGTGAAGTAATATATCAGGGTCTATTATGTCAACTGCTGCAGACAAATCAAGGTGGGTGAGGACTGTACTATCTCCGCTGTCCAAAGCAGAGAGAATGCCATTAACTACTGTCAGAAGTTTAGTTTCAGTATTGTAGCAAAGGCGATATTCAAACTGTACTGTAACAAAGGCGATATGCAGACTGTACTTTAACAAAGGCGATATGTAGACTGTAATGTAACAAAGGCGATATGCAGACTTTACTGTAACAAAGGGGATATGCAGATTGTACATTACTGTAAAGGCTGTTTTAATTCAGATGAGATACAAGTTGGGTTATAACAAACCTTTTCTAAGATTGTTTATATAAACGGGATATAAGAATCTGAGCGGCAGTTTTTTAGATCGTTATGGTCGAGGCTTTACAATGGCTGTTTAGAAAAATGACGAGAATTCCTCGATATGAGAGAGAGGTATTAATAACATAGTTAACGAAGGCAATGTTAAATCTAAGCATTCAACCATCAGTGATGTCGGATTTGGATTACGTTCACATGACTTTGGTGCACTTCATCACGATTTTCCGTACTAAATCCATAGACACAGGTTCAAATGCTGCTTACCGTTGTCGCTGAATATATCAGAATGTTAAAGAGTAATCAACATATATAAAATAATAGTAATTCATTAGTAGTACGTATAAAGAACGAAATTACATTACAGAATAGGATAACATTATAGTAAACATTACACATAGGGAACAGCAATTAAAACAACGAGAAAACGTTCCATCAAAAGAAGCCCAATAAAACAAAAGATATTTATTATATGTGCTAGGGCACATAATCGCTGAGAATAATATGTATTATCTTGTTTATTGTTTGGGAGAGCTTCTGCAATCTAAGAAAAGATTATAGTAAAGAATTTTAGTAAAGAATTTTAAAAGAAACTCCAATAATGAGTCATACGTCACTAACTTCTTCACACATTATGCTACCATTTAATGACGAGAGAAGTAACAAGCGTTCTTGTAATTCATCTCTTCGAAGACATGTTTTCATATGCTAAGATCCTGAATGTAATTGAACGTCAAAATCTTCTAGGAAGATGGGATAACCTTAAAATGCTAAAATTAGCAATATTAAAGACGTGAGTACTTATTTTACATTTGCTGCAGGTGCGTCGCAGTATGTATTGTTCCTTTGCTGTTAAATTATAAACTCGTATAGCTTTTAATATATTGTATATATCAGCGAGAACGAAAGATCTGCCATTCTACGTCTCCAAAGTAACACCGTGACCTCAGAATGGTTTCTATTCAACTTTAACTTTTCGTGTAGTATTTTAAATCTAAGATAAATATGTACTGATAAACCCCTCTAGCACCTAGATTCACCCGACTCTCATGGGTAACATTATATAATGTGGCTTTGCGTTACGCCGCTTAATCACGATGGCTAACATTTATATGCTTGAAAAAATGTAGTAAGAGACATGGCTCTTAGAAAAGTATGCATGTATACTGCACATATGTCCGTGTTTTGCCTTTATAGAAACTTAACCACTATGGCATTAATGACAATAATTCGTTGATCTAACAATACTGATGTACAAATACCGATTTTATTTCCGATCGTTGCTATTGGTGTTTGGATCAACTAGTGTATACACACAACGTCATAGTAACTCTATCGTATAACACTTTGGCTGTCTCAAGTCTTTGTCATTCGGATATTTTGATAAATCCCTTACTAAAGGGTATGTCATGATTAACAAAATAATTTACAATTTCACTTTACCCCATATTAGTAATTGTTATTATTTTTGACCTTGATAACATCCAATGGTTCTTCATATCGTCATTAACACCGTCATCATGACAATACCAGTTAGCATCATTATATTAATCATCATGATGTAAGTTCTCTAACTTACACCTTTAGCATTTTTGTTTTACTTTGCTACTCGTATTATCAGTAATTGTCACACGCATTGTATTTAGCAAACTAAGAAGTCGTGTTTTTATATTTTATTTGTTGTAATACGTTAATTTTTTACATCAACCACGGTATAAGTCTAGAACCTGATCTCTTCTGACTAAACTGTTCCAAGTTTTTATCTCCAATTTAAAAGCGTGACTTTATAATGTGTTTTTATATTGTGTTTTGTATTTATGTGTGTGCGTGTGTGTTTAACTATACAAATATACATGGATATTTTGTATGTTGAAGTATGAGTACTCATTCCTACAAATCTCTGTTAACATTTTAAAACGAATAAAACGAATGTATAACAAAACACCGATGTATGATACATTTTTGATTGCTTAATTATGTTCCTCCAGATGGCTTCATTCAAATTAGTCATGGACAGTATCTAAATATTATATAAATAAGTGTGTTTTAACCACGAGCAAGTGAATTGTCTTTTCGAAAAATAATGTGAATTCATGTCAGTTTTATGACTTTACCAAAACAATAAAAAAAAAAAACTACCATATCTTTGTTGATAACAAATCTAGTGTAACGTAACGGGCCTATAAGGAACATTGTTCGAGGGTAATTCAATTTATGGTTTGCTGACAAAGTGAAATTCACTAAAATGTATACCCACTAAAACTGATACCCACTAAGATGAGCGAGTTCAGAATAATCTACCTCTGAATTTTGTGTTTACTCGGTTTAGGGTGGTTACGGAAGCTACGGATGCACTCGGGTCAACCATTGTCTCGTCATTTGTGGAGGGCGGGGGCGAAATGGAGGAGTTTAAGGTTCGGACTTGTGCCTAATATTATAACGTGAAATATTTCAAATTCTCCATGTAACACTAAAAATACAAAAACCTCGATAGAAATTGCAATCAAAATTTTCAATAACAAATGATCCGTCAAACAAGCCTTCTGTAAGTAGTCCTGATGAGTATATTGATGTAACGACTCTTCCTTTGGCATCCTAGCACTCATTTGTACCCGTAATATTAATAATAAACACAACCTTTCCTACTCGTGTATATTATATAATAATTTCAAGCAATAAATGAACATTTTTTTTATATTCGAAACAAACACATATCTGAAATTTTGAAACCCAAATTTAACGTCGTCTTTGAAATAAAATGACAAAAGGAACACTGTTTTTTTATATCTTAGCATAGTCATCAATTTATGTTCAATATACGTGTCACAAGACCATATATACGGTACGTTGAAGAAGTGCGTTAATGACTTCATTGGAGAAAGCGATGTGAAATCTGCCTCTGGTGTCTAATATTCCACTTGTCAAAAACACCGCGGCGACCGAGTACAAGGATTAATGGAAATCCAGCAGGAAAAGGAAAGTGTTAACTCATTTATTGCCCGCCAGAACCTTCGGTAAGACTTCTATCCAGTGATATGTTTAAACTAGAATTTGTCAGCAGTTCAGTAAAAATATACAGAGGCATTAATGTCTGCAAGACTGTGAGGAATAACAAATAAACTCGAGTAATATCGATCCAATTAAATAGTTCCAGAAATGTTTTGAAATGACTCCGTTTAGATGGCAGATAGAGCGAAGGCTTGTCACTATATAAAAGGAACCCAAAAAGGAAATGGTAAATTGTAAAATCATACTTCATTTTCGTTAACAAATTCAAAAAGCATGTGGAATAAGTATATTGCGTTTATGTATGTTCTACCAATTACTCTAATGTTATTTCATTTTTTATTTTTTGTTAATATTTTTAATATATTTGTACGATAATATTTGTGACAAGAAAATAATGTACTTTACTAGTTTTGCAAGCGTAATTGTTTTCATCGTTCTCATTTTTCTCGGCAGCAATTACTGTTATAGAACTATGCACAACACTACCACCAACTTAACCACAATAGCATCAGCAATAATAATTTTAAAATTTGTGTTATCGGATTATCAGATATCGGCCGGAAATAGATGTTTAACGGAAGTTTCCATACTAACACGACACTATATTACATACAATTTGGGCAAGTCTATTTTATGCAAATAGAGTGACGTAATTTGGTTATTTGGTTACTTCCGGATACTTCCGTCAATTACGGTAAGGTTAAGAGTTATATCCCTTTGACACTGTAATAAAAAAAATATCTACCTTCTATGTACATACATGTGTAGTTATGCACCCGCCCCTTCGCTGAAAATGGTCTTGTCCAGGAACTGGAAATCGATCTCGAGGATCATCATGTTTGATAGTGAAAACTTCCGTTAAACATCAGAGACGCAGACGAGAAAGGTATTATAGACACCATGGGCGCAATTGGGTTAGAAATTATAAATCAATGAATTAACTGAGTAAGATTTATTGACTTTTTATATTTTTTATGCTTATATATATATATATATATATATATATATATATATATATATATATATATATATATATATATATATATATATATATATATATATATATATATATATATACATACATACATACATACATACATACATACATACATGCATATGTATGTATGTATGCATAATTGTACCAATTATAATGCAGGAAAGAACATGGAGATATACGTGGATGCCAAATTCGATGCCAACAAGCATAATGCGCTGTACTTAATTTGAATCACGATTTTGTCTTGCGGAGAGTGCCTTTTCACACACTAGCGGAAAAGCAAGCCACACTGAATATAGTTCTCACACTTACAAGCACATTTAACATATTTTTCATTAATGCATTAATAGATGGCTTATAATGGTTATATAACACATTGGAAAGTACTTTTCGTTACCGATCGAAAGGTATTAAAACCAAGAACTGTTGATACCCGAAGATAAAAGTTTAGCGGTTAACTACTTGGAAAACTTCATATGGGGAAAGATGAGATGAAAAGTAAGCATACGTAAACAAGCCATTAATTCATTTACACCAAGTATTTCGGATTCTCTTTTATATTCTTAGTATCGACAACAATTGTAATTTCAATATGGAAAGTTTAATAGCTATCGGGTTACTGTAATGCGTATAATATGACAAGTCAAGAAACCGGGTTGATTGGCTTAAAATCAATATGGCATCCACCTTTGCATGGCATCATTGTGTTTGCCAAGTGCACTGTATGCAAGGCCAAATGAATGTGAAAAATGTAATGCTCGTTCTATCTGGTTTAGTCTTCAGGCAACAAGATAATTAGTTTCTATTTATACTTCTTCCTTCACATTTTTCCTTTCAAAACATTTAATGGACATGCATAGACAGTATCAATTGTTTATTAAGTTGCTTTCTAATGATATGTTCTCGCATTGGGACATTTTCCTTGGTGATTCTGCTATTTGAATAAACTAGAAGGAATGGTCTTTTCTCCCCTGATTAGACCAATTTTTGTATGATGATGGCATGACTGAGAACTCGTGGAATAAGACCCTTTCGAAGGACGAGATGAAGTGACTGTTGTTAAACAATTTTTCTTTCTTTCAAGAATTCGTCACTCGACTGGTTTTAGCGACTTCGCAACCAGATTGTCTTTAAGTATCATAAGTGTTATCCAGGAGCAAAATATTGCTATTGTCTCAGGGGGTGTCAGAGCAACATAAGACAAAGAAAAAAACGCTTGAGAAACAGGCTTCATTTTCATTGTTAACATTAATCAAGCAAACGGATGTGGGTGAGAGACAGAGATCGTAGCAGACGGCAGTGTATTATCAGCAAGCAGAGGTTTCTGGATGTGCAGTGCTTTTATCACAATACATCTTCATCTTAATGGCAAAAGTGTTGTTTTTATTTCTTCTTCTTGGGACAAGGTGATCGGATTGGTTTGAACAAGCTGCAACTCCTAAAATATTCACATTTTACTTGAATTTATTTGCTTTGGGTTTTTTAAGTTTTATTTTTAATTTGATTAATGCATCAATGTCTCATTTCAGAAGCGAATAATATTGTATCCTCCTAGAAAGGTACATTCTCTGTGTTTCAAGATAGCTTGGTTCTGAATTCGGTATCGATTCTTATACTATCAAAATGAAATTGATTTTGACGAGGAATGCAAAGTATTTCCTGGCGTAATTGAAATGCTGCCAAATTAAACACATACACATTTCATTGCGACTAATTTCTGAAAAATATTAGTGTGCATCTGGAGATTTTAGGGACTAATAGCAGAGCATTTTTGGCAGGAGGATGAGATTAAAAGTACGTTGTGCTGCGTAATGTCAGAAAAAGAAAGTGAATGCTGTTTTTCTTTAGTTTTATCTTATATATGTCAATCGTTGAACATCCCGGAATCCTATCGTGAAGCAAGTCCATACAGAGTCTCCAAACATAATGTGGTATATTTTGAAATTTTCTGTAAATATGCAAGTAAGAACAAAGTTGCTTCGCAACGATAATATTAAGCAAGGTTCATCCTAATTGTTTATCTAATAATTAAATTTGCGCATTGTCTCAGGAACTTTTAAACGAAATCACGTGATGGGTGTTGACATTGACACGCTTTAATTGTTGAGCTGCGTTTGATATAGTATATAGTACTGGCGCTACGATAATGTCCATTTCACGTAAGCCAGAAGTTTCACTTCCTCTTCTCTTAAAATGTCACAGAAATTGACAAAATATGTTTGAATCCAATCGTATTTGTTTATTAATATCTTCAACAAAATAATCGAATCTTCTAATGAATAAGCTTTGTGTCACGTCCAGCAATTAACATGATAATATGATGACAAAAGTACAGATCCTCGCTACTTTAACCATCTCATCATTTGTCAGTCAATTCTAAGATGGATTACACAGGTGTAGATATATAGATGTTTATGTAATTTCCGACACAGCAAAGGAGGGAACAAATAATCTTATACATACAAACAGTTTGTATTCTTATTCATGTCGAAATAAAAGTTGCAAAACGTTATTTGTCCGCTTTGAGCCAGGCATGCATGATGCTGTCGTCAGCGATAGTTGTCTCCAAGCGTCACGTAGAAGACTTTTCCAGTAAAATATATGCATCCAGTGTAAATTATTGTGACGTACGTCACTAGAAAATACACTTTCGTGGTACTACTGAACTGTAGAAAAGTGCTCATCTCCACGCAAAAGTAAAAGGCATTTCACACTAATCTCAAAACTTTTAACAGCGTGACTTTTCTCGTCCAAACATTTTTGGTTGTCAGACATCTGCATGGAACGTAAATATATTATGAAACCAGGTATAAACACTTTCATAAGCATGCATAAGGCACGTCACTATTGTTTCAAAGGAATCGAATCGTTGTTGTGAAGACTAAGGTAAAATGAAAAGTCTAGGTAATGCCGGAAGTATTGAATCTTGTATATTACCCCTATACTGTGGACTTTGATTAACCTCCGCGGTCAGATTAATCATAGTTGGTTCACATAAGAGTATTCTTATTTGCTTGGTGCAAAATTTATTTAAATGAACATGCAATCGCATTTCATAGTGTTTAGATACCATTGATTCAATAATGTACCCAGTTTTGCGTTTAACTTGAATCGGTATATACGCCGTATAATACCTTCTGGCAGCTACACATGTGAACTCTGCATGAACAGATTTTTCTACAATGTCATCTGTAACCTGTACTTATTTACTGGATCCAGAATGAAATCGGCCTTAAGCAATATTGTACGTTGAGCGATATTTTCCAGCGAATAACGAAAAAGAACCATAGCAAATTGTAGTCTTGTCTGTTCTCCACGTTTCCCAAATCGTGGCCTTATTTGGATATTTACCATTGCTTAAAGTAGTCATTTCTATAACGTGTAACACCATTTGGGATACCAGATCGCGTTACGTTACAGTTTGAATAACTTGTATAAAAATCAAGCAACAATTTTTCGATTCGAGCAATTGTGTTATTGATATTGTTCTGTAACAAGAAAGTGTCAAGTGTCGCATATCTGTAACACGTGGTATCGATGGTTGGGAATCTTGAACAATTTTAAAACGACCCTCGGTCCTGACATGGCGCGCACGTGGTCATTGGCACTACAAGGTTCGCTTTGATACACCTTTAAGTACACGCATGACGTAAAGAAAGCATCCGCTTCAAGGCCACGAGAAATCAACACGGGGATTGTGCAATTTCTCTGGTGAAAGAACTTTACATTTAATCACGCCATCGTACTGACTTATGTGTTCCACATCATTGTGCTTCGTCAAAATATGATGGTGACAGGTTGGAAATCGAGTATATTTACAAACCTAAGAATAGAAGGAATACTCATCGATATATCTGATTTGGCCAATTTGACATTTATCGGGCTGGCACAACTAGAGTAAATCTGTCAGATGGTTGGATGATGTGAGAACCACACTTTTTGTGGCGTTTTGGTTACCATTATTTAGGAAATGGTCGAACACGGTGTCATTGCTAGGATCGAGCAAACAAAAAAATACAATCTGAAATTAAAGAATGGAGTGAAGTGAAAACGAAATTATTAAACAATCAAAAGCTTCTTGTTTCAGTGTACATATATGCGATGGATTATGAAAACCTCACTCCACTAAAGTGCATTGTTTATGGCCGTCAGTATTATCTCGTGTATACAATGAAAACTTGAATGTATTGTAAATATACTGTTACGTGCTTAGGCTCGAATAAACAGTAACATAGAAAGAGTGAGAATAACAAGCTTGTAAAAATTTAATAAACAATTTACTGAGCACAAATATTTTCCAGGAAAGAAAAATAGACTTATGGTTTTAAGACTCAATTCCAAAATGAATCCAAAAATAATTCAAAATATTATCCACTAGAGAAATTGCAAACGTCCTGGTAATAAAATGTCCAAATAATTCCAAGTTCGAATCCTAGCGAAGTATCCAAGATGGAAGAAGATGTCATGTGATGAAGTCAATTCTTGGTAATAAAATTCAATGAACACAATTCTTTTTCAGATAAATAACAAAATAAATCCTCTTGATCCAAACGAATTGAAATAATTTCCAATCCAAGGTAATTTAAAATAACTCAAAACGACACAACTTAATATTCTAACAGCCCAAGTTCCACTAAATAGTTCGCTCCAAAACATAATTTATAAACCTGTTTTTACGTAAACAACAAAGGGGTCACATGATCTTCTAGAATCTTTTAGAACAAATTTACGTTCAAAAAATCACGTACACACCGTATGACCCAACTAAAAATATAAAGATGTTTATAACAAATCTCAATAATGTCCTTAGAACCAACCAATCATTTTAAAAGCTTGTTTACAACTCTGAAGCCAGGCCAGAAATGAGGTCAACACCTAGTGTTTATTTGTAAAGTACAAGTCATCCCACTTTTTTAAAAAAAAATATCTCCCAATGATTGAATCTTAAACTTAAAATGTCAAATTTGAATCTGACAAACAAAAATAAATATAAATGACTTAAATCAAATATACGTAACAATACAATATGTATAATATGTACGCGCCATCAATGATAAACCACGCCTATATTTTTTTTTCATTAAAAGGAAACTCGGCAAGCTTGTTTCTTCCATCGAAACATATATTTCGTGGCATATCACTGATACAGTGCAGTAGCTGGGAGTGAAATGCATTCTGTGACTAAATCATACGCTAGAGCTGGTAGTGAAATGCATTCTGTGACTAAATCATACGCTATAGCTGGGAGTGAAATGCATTCTGTGACTAAATCATACGCTATAGCTGGGAATGAAATGCATTCTGTGACTAAATCATACGCTATAGCTGGGATTGAAATGCATTCTATGACTAAATCATACGCTATAGCTGGGAGTGAAATGCTTTCTATGACTAAATCATACGCTATAGCTGGGAGTGAATTCCCCGAGGGAGGTTTATTTTATTCGGCTTGAGTTATTTTCCAATTACTGAGCACGACATGCTGCATGTGCAAATAAGCTGCAATGAAAACCTGTGTACCTAGCTGCGCATATCTGTCACACCTAGATAACATATTGAGCACATTCTCTATAAACATTACACTATGACGAGTCTTGTCAGTAAGGTTACCTCCTTTATGGGAGCGAATCTCCAGCTGTAGCTTTAGATGCATTAAAATTTAAGATTGTATTCTTTAGCATGATTCGTTTAATATGACAGAATTGTGTCATATATTAGAGGTTTTATAATTTATTCCAAATTATATAGAGTCAATATCTAGGTTATACAACGCCATGATAATGGACAAAGGGGATAACTAGAATGAAAATACCTGCTTTAAAACATATATTCAAGACGTTTCCAACAAGCGTGGAAAAAAGCTAAACTGTATACGTGTCTGGAAGTGATATTCAGCAGGATATATAAATGTGGCATGTTGGAGTGACTAAAACGTATTTGAAGAAACTCCTGTAAGGGCGTAGGTGAAAAGACAGAAATAACACGTTTCCCATTTCAAGATAATAACTTTGTCATCCCTTCTCTCTCTCTCTCTCTCTCTCTCTCTCTCTCTCTCTCTCTCTCTCTCTCTCTCTCTCTCTCTCTCTCTCTCTCTCTCTCTCTCTCGTACTAACAGCAACAACTCTGGGCACCAGCCATCCCGTTTGAATATGTGTATGATTATATTGCTTTTAATTTGTTTCTTTGCAATTTACATCTTTATCAAATGTAATCATGTGTATATCATGTATGGAAATGGTGAATAAATTTACTAAACTGCGGTTCATACCGCGCGATATTGACCGGTAGCGACAATGTTAAATTAATTGGACTATGTATAAAGAATATAATAAGTTTAACTAATTGAGCAAATCCGGTTTAATATTTGGCTGATGTTCGGTTCATTAACAATTGATTCGACCAGTTATAACAAACAATTAAAGAAGTTTTGAACTTATCAAATGAAGAATTACGTTCGCACAATAACAGCTGATAAGAAAACGTTGACAGTCTAACTGAATCTCTGTTAAATCTTGAAGGAAATCTTCTGACAGACGAAAAGAAACCTGGCGATCTATTAGCCTAATCATGTGGAGACTACGTAATATTCAGTGGTGTGCCATACATCAAGGATGACAAGTGGATCGCCACTGAATATAAGGCAGACTTGGGATCTATATGTAGTTGAACCTAATATCGAAATTGAACGGGAGTGGCGTTTACATTCGAAACGAAGTCCCAGGATTGCAGATGTTAACGTTTATAGCTTTAAACCGAATAAATAAGAACTAAAAGCTGCAATAATGCAATCAAAATATTTATTTGATCAAAATACATCTACCTGATCAAGCAGATTTTGGCCTTGAAGGATTTTAAAATATGAATAAAGATTTGTGGGATATACAATAAATATGGCATAGTAACCGATAAAGCATGATTCAAATAAGCGAAACCTTGGCAGCATATAAGAGTGAAAGCTTGTTTTGGAGGAGTAGGTTCTTAAAGCTAATACATGTACCTGTGAGCTCTGTAACATCGTAAATAATATACATGTACCTGTGAGCTCTGTAACATCGTAAATAATATATATATATATATATATATATATATATATATATATATATATATAATAAATATTAATTTGGCTATAGTAAAGCATTTAATTAGAGCGCTTTAGAATATTCGGTAGGACATACAAACCTATTCAACGAAAAGAAACACCAGTACATTTCAAAACAAACAACATGCTACCAAGGAAGTCGACAGTATGAAGCATGTTTTTGCAGTGGAAATATGTGAGCTGTATCGGTAATATTGAATGAAATCATAGTGTCCTTGTGCTTAAGATCTATTGGCAATTTGTTCAATGGTATTGTGCCCTGGCGACCAAAAGAACGTTCGCTGTATGATTTCTTTTAAAAAGTGGGAAATTTTAGAACACGTGTGTCGAAGAGGAGCAAAACTTTTTGATGGTGTGTACACGTGGGTGACGTCAGATAGGTGTGTTGGACTAGAGTCAGTCAATGAAATGTAGCATAGTGAACCTATTTTGTTTGCCTCTGGATCGAATGGGTAAAGAATGATGGTTAGGTTTGCTCAGTTCTTGATACTTAAAGAGCAGCAGAGAGGGCGAATTCTACAACGTTTTCAGACAAAATTTTGATTGAATCCTTAAAACGAGCTTTCCTATGATCTCATTTTAACCAAAAAAAATGTCTCAGGGGCAAACCCTACAACGTTTTCAGACAAAAAATTTATTGAAATCTTAATGAGCCTTCCCTACGAAATCTCATTTTAACCAAAAAAATGAAAACGGAGACTTTTACGATTTTTTAATCAATTTTGGTCGCAACTTGTTGTCATCGCCCTCTCTGCTGCTATGGGTTAACAAAAAATAAGAAATGATTTTAACCGAATATTTGATCCAGTCCGATACGATATCGTGTCCGAGGATCATGCAAATTTATTGTTGCGAATCCGTGAGGAGTCGACTGAGCATGACTAAAGAAATCTCGAAATTGATTGAAGTCCATATCAGAACACCATGTCTGCCAAATATTTCTAAGAGTATGAGTATCAACTCCGTTGAATACAGCAAGAATATTGCAGTTATCTCTGATGACTTTTGGAACCTGAGTGTAGCGTTGAGTGACATATATCACGTCAGTGTTTTTATGCCTGCCTCTGGAAAAGATCCTAGCAGGATTTTTTTGTTTATCCAACATTATATCGTCGTATACGACTAAATTGTTAATGTCTCCATCAATATCATCAATACTCGGTGCTTCATCGATATCGGTTATAAACTCAATAATACCCTCGCCGGATTTTTCTACCGCGCTGTCGTTAAAATCTTTTAGCACTTCATAACATCGTTGATCATCTACGCTAGGGGCAATTAAATACAACCTATCCCACTTCATCCATCTCATTATTAAATTGAGTAACAAAAATTGCGTTTTACCGGATCCAGATGGCCCGATTATAATCATCCGGATAGAGTTTGGTAGCGCTGCATGATGCTTAACTGGTTCCCTTGTTTTAGTCGCTGAAAAATCAATTATATCCATATCTCTATACATAAATTATTGATCTATATTGTGTGAAGTGCAAAACGCGTACTAGCACAAATGATGTGACGACGGTTACAACTAAAAATAACAGATCAGCACTTACTGGTAGATGTGCAACATGTGGTACAAAGAAATTTAGATTTGTGTCTATGAGATCTGATTTTAAAAAAAACGAGGAGGTGATATCGCAGCCAAATTGGCAAAGCTCCCTGGAACCCCATGGGCAAAATACCCCGGAGAAAAGCACCTTCCAGGATATAGCTACTGTGGACCGGGAACCAGACTTGATATCAGACTCAATGATCAAAATCAGTCCCGACCCGGTGAAGAACCAATAAACGCCATTGATAAGGCCTGTCACCTTCATGATGTTGCTTATAAAAGCAGCAATCTGCAACACAGGCATCTAGCAGATGTGAAATTAATTCATGCGTTAAATGCTATTCCTGATAAATCCTTCAAAGAAAAATTGGCTTCCTTTTTGATAAAATCGGCTATGAAAAGCAAATTGATGTTAGGTGCCGGTAATTAATAATATGGAATCAATTTATTATTCCCCAAGAGGATACTGGAGGGGTAAATCAGCAGTCCATAAACTCGCTAGTGCTGCAAAAGTGAAAAAAACCACTGCGGCTAATTGGTTATCCAAACAGGCACTATGGCAAATTTATCTACCACTGCCTAAACAGATTAATTTCTCGCATTTTGATGTGACCCCTCCTAATGAAGTTCATCAGGCTGATATATTATTTCTGCCACATGATCGTGGTTACAAATACGCGCTAACCGTAGTTGATATTGCAAGTCGATACAAAGAAGCAGAACCGTTAAAAACAAAATCAGCCACTGAAGCTGCTTCTGCATTTGAGAGGATTTATCGACGAGGTCCTCTGCACTGGCCAAATCTATTGCAGGTTGATCCTGGCAAGGAATTTCAGGGTGCAGTATTATCTACAATGAAACATCATAATGTCACCATACGACGAGGGCATACTGCGCTACATCGCGATCAGGCCATTGTAGAACGATTTAATCGGACGATTGCTGAGCGGTTATTTGGATATCAATACGCAAAAGAATTCATCCAAGAAAAAAGATCCCGTGAATGGGTTAAAAGATTACCATCTGTGATTACTGCACTGAATAACGAGATTACTAAAACAATCAACATGAAACCTAGCAACGCTATTAAAAAGAAGTCTATACCCGTACAACCACAAAAAGATTTCAAAGAACCAATTCTTGGTAGTAATGTCACTGTTAGGTATTTATATGAACCAGGAGAGCTTGAAGGGGGTAGAAAAAGGGCTACTGATCCTATTTGGAGTGTTACTGCACACAAGATATCTAGTATAACACGATCCACGGGTAGACCTCCAGTCTATAAACTGGATTCAACTGCCCCTCAACGTGGATTTACTCGACAACAACTACAGGTAATTCCCGAGGATACTCAATTGCCACCGCATGGTCTTAACTAGCGCCGTTGCGTCTATTGCACTCAAGACAAGTCAACATCACATTGTTTCTGACATGACCGAGATTGTTATTTTTTCTGTCAACGGTGAATTGGCGAGGATCCTTATCCGAATACTGCCAATGCATTATACAATTGCAACTCGCGCAGTGATTATTCTGTTGTTTCTTCAAAGTGATTATTAATTCAGCATCAATATCAAATTCTCGTTGTTTTTTTTTTGTCCTGTTGTTTGTAACCGGAGAGTTTTTTATCAATAATTTTAACATCAATATCATCCATTGTTGTGTCATTATCATCGAAAACAACTCTTCGAAGTTGATTTATTTTTCTTACTCTGGATACTGCGAGATAGACTAAATTCGACCATTCGATGCGATTATCTACGATCCAAACAATTGTATCCGATATAGTCAATCCCTGTGAAGAGTGTATTGTTGCTGCGTATCCTAGCGTCCACGGGGATTTATTAGCACGCAATGCATCTTCAACGATATTGATATCAACCAGCACAATATCATTTAATACGAGAATTTGTTTTTCACTCTGTCCTGGAATATCAACTTCAATGTTCTGTTTTCGTGTATCCGATGGCCTATAACACAACGGTACTGGAAGCGTTGCAAATTTTTCTTTATGCAATTCAAATAACTTCATCTGAAGTGTGTCCCTGACTATTTTTCTACTTGCAATTATCAAATCATTTGGTCTCAATGTTTCCCAGAAATCATTCATTGGAGTTTCTGAAATCACTTCACGCGCTATTTCGCATTGGATTCAATCCGGTTGTAATCTAATTAGCGCTTTGAATTCTCGTAATCGTTCATCAAGTGATCTATAATCAGTGGTAATTTCTTCATAAAAGTCTACAAAACCCCTTAGCCATTCATGTGGAGATGCACCGACAAATGGTGGTGGTTGGCCGTGATCACCGCACATGACAACTTTTGTGTTTTTGTTTAACAACCACTCGAGAAATGTTTGTAATACATCTAATGACACTGTGCATATTTCATCCCAGATTATGATTTCAGGAATGAATTTATCACCCATACGCTAAGGAGTCCATTTGTCACCCTTCCATCGAAAGAAACTATGGTAAGTACAGGCATTTACCCCTCGCTGTATCATCTCTCTGGCGAGTCTGTGAGTCGGTGTTAGCACAATCATGGTTGACCGACGAAATAATTCAATTGCACGAGTTGTCTTTCCTGACCCACCACAACCGTTTAAATAAACTGTCTTGTATCTACATACTGGATCAGATACCGGTGGTGCATTAGAAAATTCTGATTGAATTTCAATACGGTTACAACAAAGATATTTATCATCCATGGCAACGTCTGCCGATTCACAATACTCATGTAGCATCTCCTTTTTAAATCGCCAACGCCCCCGATTTTCTTCGGGATCTGTGAATTTAGCTACAGCTGATTTGTACTTATTGTGTATATACATCGAATCAGTGGCCACTCTAACCGCGGTATTAGGAAATCTATTTATCATCGAAAATAGATTAATAGAAGCATAGGCTAGCATAGAACTTCTCAAATGTGTATACTGGGAATTATATCCATCACAGTAAGTAACAACCGTACCCATTTTCTCACCATTGGATAGAAAAGCATCCTTACGGGATACAAGTTTTCCCTGTTTCATTAAATCCGTTACAATAAAATCGTATTCAGCGATATCTATGATCAACCGCGAAGAATATTTTGCATTGTCGTATCGTCCACCCTGGGTAAATTTACCGATTATTCTTCGTCCAAAATCTTTTGCTTGTTCTTTTTTAATTTCAAATAACTTCTTAGACCGATTCATGATTTGTTCTTCATTGAAATCAGGGAATTGTTTTCGCTGTTCGCTGATTATTCTATCTAGATCGGGTTGTGGTAGCCAAACTTCTTTCTGAGCTCGATAGCATATAATAGCCTCGGAAACAATCAACGATATTAGCATACCACAATCAATCATATATCTCAATAGCACTATTGGCATCCAGTGTTTTTCAGATAGGTGTCTACCGAGCCAAACATAACTACACGGATGTAACCCTGTAGCTAATTCGAATGATATCACACGAGCGAATCTGGTTAAATCAAAATCAGGCAATGGTCCATTAATCGCAACACGAGTCATTTCATGCGTGGGGTGTCCAAATCGTTTGAAGTACTCAGCACATTCCCCATATCCGAGAAAACTTCCGGGGTAACACGCGGATATATCAATTGAAATCATACCATCACGTGAGTATTTCGTATTCCACAGTCCTCCATGACCAAATGTGACGCAACTCAATTTAACATCCTCGAGAAAATCACTTCGTGTTGGACGCCATGAGTTTTTTTTCTCTTGCGAAGTGAGCTACCACTGATGGAATAGTAAAACTATCCGTGAGTAGTTTTTCATGGGAATTCTCCGGTGAAAAATCACTAGCGATTTTTCTCATTCTGTTATCTAATTCTTCAACGCGATATAATTCGCCATTTGGTCTTACAAATTGATCAAATCCTATTTCGGGATCTTCATCACTTCTAAGTAACCACACTGACACAGGATCATCTTTACACAACGCATGAATAGCATCGAATAATTTCTCTTCATAGAAAACATCCCCGATTAACTCCTTAGGGATATATTTCACGGTTCGTTCTCGTGGAAATACTGTTACCGCAGGTGTCCACGCGTGTTTGTTATGATCAATAATCTGTATTGGCGCTCCATTTTTGTTATATTTCGGTTCGTATAAAACTTCTCCGGTTATCGTCATAACGGTTATTGGGAATCGTAATGATGTTTCTAATTTAGCTATATCAGAAATCTTTGCACCATGCTGTTTCACTGTCAGTTCCCATTCGGCTATTTTCCTACGTCGCAGATCAGTTAGTTTATTTCCTCGGGATGCATTTGTGAAGTGTTCCATTACCCGTGTTGCCACGCAATTCAGTGAACTAGAATATTTCATAGGAGCTAGTTTTGCGATATCAGGTTTATCATTTAACGGATATATCCCATAAACCATTGCTGTTACGGGGTAAGATCTTTCTTAGTATGGTTTGTCAATGCCGGTTAGAATTCCTGGATTGGAATCTCTACTCACAATGACAGCTTTTTTATTCTTGAGGATTGGTTCAAATTTATCCTTAATAATCCATTTGCCATCGACTTCGATAATGAATTTGATTCGGAAAAAATACTTTTTTTCCCCAACACGTGAAATTATCACTGCTGCTTTTTCATCAGTCATGGTAGCATCAACAACACCATCAATTCGAAATGTTGACCAACAATAAGATGCTCCATCACGCTTGAATTCATTAAAACAGTTTCTGGTTTTACTAATCATGGCTTTATCAAGAATTGTATTCTTTGGTGTATTAGAAACTATATCGAGATTGAATTGAGCATCTTTCCAGGGTAATCTCTTGGACGTTTTTTTTGGTTTATCGAGATTAAATTTAGGATTGATTTTTAATAATCTCTTAAACTCTTTCATGTTTCCGTCTATTAAACGTTTTTTTGGTTTATCGAGATTAAATTTAGGATTAATTTTGTTACGTTTTTTGGGTTTATCGAGATTAAATTTAGGATTAATTTTTAATAATCTCTTAAACTCTTTCATGTTTCCGTCTCTTGGACGTTTTTTGGGTTTATCGAGATTAAATTTAGGATTAATTTTTAATAATCTCTTAAACTCTTTCATGTTTCCGTCTCTTGGACGTTTGAGATTAATTTTGTTACGTTTTTTGGGTTTATCGAGATTAAATTTAGGATTAATTTTTAATAATCTCTTAAACTCTTTCATGTTTCCGTCTCTTGGACGTTTTTTGGTTTATCGAGATTAAATTTAGGATTAATTTTCAATAATCTTTTAAACTCCTTAACAGCATTGAATTCAGCATTTTTCGAAGGCGTTCTCCTTAATTCCCTCATGCAATAATTAAAACAAGCATTTAAATGAAGAATTTATATATAATGAATCACTGCAAGTGGCTTATGATTGGATCAGTAACCCCGTGTAACAAATCATGCAGAAATGAGTTTTGTGGGTATCATATGCAAAGCTTTCGACGTGGAAGCCTTGGCCCGTTACCCTGCATACGATGTGGGGTTGGGGTTAGGGGAAAATCTCAGTTGTGTTTGAATTGCGGTGGAAAGCGATACAGGGAGTTGAAGCGTTATTATGATAAAAGAATAAAAAATGGACAATCAATCAGAAATTATGACCCTGAAAAAGTCCCTGACACTGACAACGTCCCTGACAAAATCATAAGAACTCCTCAAGACTACATCGAAAGATTCATCATTAAACCAAACAATGAATTAGACAAACAATAGTATTATGTATACGAATGAACCAAGAATTCAGACACCATCCCTTGATTACAAATTATGAAGCATCCAGTGATGGTGTTGTAAGACACTGTAGACTGAAGAAATCAGTTGGTGCTGTGAATAATTAAGGGTACTTGATGTTTACTGTTGGGAAGAAAACTTATCTCAATCATCGTTTCGCATTTGAATGTTTTTATGGATTGATCGAGGATGATTCTGTCATTGATCACAAGGATTCTAATCCGAAAAACAATTCTTTATCAAATCTGCAGGCTGTTACTCAAAGTGAGAATACCAAACGAGGAAAGACTGGAAAATGCAAAACGGTTGGGAAGAGACCTGTGAAATCTTTGAATACGATAACTAACGATGAAAAAATATTTCAATCAATAACCAGCGCCGGTAGGCATTTCGATATTTGTTCACCCTCAGTACGAAAAGTTGCAGAGGGGATTTATCGATCGGCTATTTCAAAAAGGACGGGACAAAAAGTTCAATTTAGTTATGTCTAATGCGTCATATTTTTCATTTAGAAATATATCATTATTATAGAATAATGAATTCTGAAAACATGAATAGCATTTTATCCGAGATTTCAAAATTGAAAAGTTGGGATATTGAACTATCAGATGGGTTAAATCCTGATCAAATCATGTCTGATTTTCAGGATATAGAATACGGAGTTAGCACTAACAAGTATATGCTACCAAAGAAGTATGCGCTCATCAAGAGAATTCAGAATTCTATTCGGGACTCTCTCGCATTTTCCAGTGACGTAAGTGTGTTCGCTCCGTTGTATACCATCGTAGAACGAATACGAAAAGAATTGGGGTACGAATACGAATTGAAAAAGGAGGTTAATTCTAAAATTAGAAACCTACGGGCGTTAATTCAAGAAAACGAACAATTTTGATTGACCATTTATCATTATTTGATTGTGACCGTCCCTCATAGAGATTTTAAATTTTTTTAGCATTTTTTGATTGATAATGTCAAAAACAGTGAAAATATTTCTCACTGAATAAAAATTGATGGACGGTTCAGATGATCAATAAAAACAACAATGTGGAAAGTGTGGTATTAATTATTTTTATAAGGATTTCCACACTTTCCACATACCTGATAGAAGGTGTCTCACGATGACATAACACTTCCACGGTGGTATTAAAACTCATCCGACATGTCATAAAATGTTGAAAGTGTGATATTAATTATTTTTATAGCAATTATGACACTTTCAACATCAATGATAACGCCCTTAACACTTCCACGATGGTGTTAGGTCGGATTGAAAAATTTTTTTGCAATTGAAACATTGTTTCTGATTTCAAATAATGGTCAATGAAGCATTAACAACCCGATTGGCTCGTGAACGACTGGATGCAATTAAGAGATTTGTACCAATTCGTGACTCTGTACGGAATAAACTACAACAACGACAGAGTCTTCAGACTGATTTTGCTGTGGGATCTGAAGAATTGTTTAAACCAGTAACCACAGCAACGAAGGAGATAGAGCGTGCTATACTGGGAGATGATCCTGACGGTAAAAGAAAAGAAGAGGGTCTTATTCCTGTTTTAGAAAAAATAGCAAAAAGAACTAAACAAACAAAAAAATCCTTGCAATCACTTCCTCAGGATATATCAACCGCTTCAGAACGAAAATTTAAAGGATTTCAGGAAGAAGTAGTTAGTGGACTACCTAAATCAATTATATTTACCGAGAGCGCTAAACAACAAATTCTCAACGAGGATATAGACAATTTAGGTGAATTCGCTGCTAACAGCTATGATTCACAAGAGAAGTTTTTCACGGACAATTATTCGGATTATAGAATGTCACATAATGAATGGGCTGATATAGTGTATGAAATAAATACTGGGAGTTTAGATAGAAGGATGAAGGAATACAGAGACTTCAAGAGAAAATTTCAACTCCAAATAAGACAGCCATACGATGAGAAGAAATTTCTGGGGAGTGGTCTAGTTGGAAACGCTAGCGTTTCATGTCATGGTAGTGTTCTCAGTGATATATCACGATTAGAGGTTCTTGTAGGAGGGTTCCGAGCCGGAAAGAACTCACCGGAAATAATTAATGAAGCAGCTGATATCTGTAGACGATTATTTCAGGGTGGTATCATGGATATCAGCACATATCGAGATTTCATTGGCGAGTTAGTGGAAAGTGGGTATCATAGTGACTGAATTGAAAAGTCAATTGATTACATAAATAACAATTGAAAAATTGTTTCTGATTTCAAATAATGATCATACACTACAATCATGATAAACCAACCCCCGTCTACGTAGTTAATTCACGGTTTCCGGTTTATAGAGCATACTACGGAGATGCTTTAGGTAATACCATTGCAGGGTTATTTGCGAGAATGGCTCCAAAAGTGATGCCGTTAGCTAAACAATTATCAATGAAAGCAATTGATGTTATTCGTGATAAGGGTATTGGTGCTGTTGGAGATCTTGCTGGAAAAGCGTTTTCAACTGCGAAGAATAAATTAACATCATTAGTGAAATCACGGATGAAATCCAAAGGATTTTCAAAACCGTTACCGTCTTCAGCGGAAATGCCTGCGAGTGTTAGTAGAATTATAAATAACGCAGTAGATGAAAAATTAGCGTCGATGGCTTTAAACCCCGACCAAAGCAATATTGCAAATATGATAGCAGGAAGTGGCTTTAAAAAACTACGACGATGAAATGGAAAATCGCGATTTAGACTCTGATAAATAGAATAAAATGTTCAAAAAGTCACATGATCCAGCGTTTGATATAGACGCCCCAGTTGGCAAGGATGATTCTGTACGCGATTATCAATATTACGCCTATCATGCAATAGACCCAAATAGTCGAGCAAGAATCGATCTTCAAGTCCATGATACCAGTAAATACTTTCTACCCGCTGAAGCGTTTATTGAAGTAGAAGGAGAAATTGTAACAGCTGCTGATACTCCTGCTGTACCAGCACCGTATCCAGCTGGTACTCAAGTCGGTTTTGTCAATAATGGTATCATGGCGTTATTTGAGAGTGCAAAATATCTCATTGATGGAAAAGAAATTGAGGCGATAGATCGCGATGTTGATGTGGCTACAACAATAATCGGGTTAGCGAGATATTCCGATGATTATACAAGATCAGCAGGACCTTCTATGATGTTTGCAAAAGATGCTACAAATACCGCTGGAGGAAAACAATTTGTTGTAAGACGACCAAAGAATAATGCTGGCACCGCTAATATTGATGCCGAAGATATGATTATAAACAACGATGTTAATTTCAATCTAGGAGCTGCAACACGTATTTAAATGTTGCAAGGAGCGCGTAAATCATTTTCATGCGCGATTCCACTGCATCATATATTTGGATTCTGTAGGAACGTCCGAAAAGTTATTTATGGAGCGAAGCATACAGTATCGCTTGTACGAAAGAGTGATGATAGTGACGCAATCTGGAGGATTCCAGCAGACAATGCAAATCCAAATGCTAATGCCGGTAAAGGCAATTTAACAAAAATATCATTGTGGATGCCAGTGTTGACTCCAGCAATCACCGCAGAAGAACGATTACTATCATTTATGGACCAAGGAGGAAAGTCGTTGTTGAGTTGGCTAACCGTGAGTACAGATGTGAAGCAATCAAATATCAACGGGTTATTCACTTGGAACCTAGCATCAAAACAAGGTGTTGCTGCGCCACGTCATATATTTATTGCGTTACAAGATAACGCACGAGTTGGCGATCAACGTTTCAGTCATATGATATTTGATCAATTAGGTGTGAAAGACGTCTCACTGAGAATAAACGGCCAACAGGAACCATCCGAGGATATACAACTTAATTACACAGAAAATCATATTGCACGAGTTTATCATCGTCTGTTGTCATTTATGGCACGCGATCAAAATGTGGATACTGGTTTGCAAATATCACAATATGATTTTAAAAATCTGTATCCGATCTATTACTTCTCACTCGAACATCTCGATTTGATGAGACAATCTGTTGTTGATATACATTTTAGAGCTAATGTGACTCGTGGTGCTATTGCTGATTATAGAGCGGTTGCTGTCATTCTCAGTGATAAATCAATGCTACTTGAAGGTGTTGGTGGAAGAATGAGAGTGGTAGATACACCAGTGGAAAACATGTAATTGAAATTGTAAACGATTTAGAATCAATCAATTATGTATAATGTCATATAGTAATATTAGTGTTGCGTTAACTCTCGGTCAATTAAAAAAATTGCAATCGGAATCAGCTAAAAAATGTGGAACCACAATCACGTTGAAACCCAACCAAATGACTGGTGGTGCAAATAAACTATCGCTGACAACTCGTCAGGTGAAACATTTCAATGATGCACTAGTAGCAAAAAAGGGTGTTCAGATTACTCTTTCTGCGGCTGCTATCAAAAATATGATTAAAACAGGCGGTATATTCCCGTTGTTAGCTGCGATACCAGCATTGATTGCAGCAGCAGCCCCAGCGGTGGCTAAAGCGGCAGCGTTAGGAGCCGTTGGTACTGCAGCAGGAATGGCACTAAAGAAGGCAACTGGGAAAGGATATAAAAAAAGGGAAAGGGTCTAAGACTACCAGGAACCCCGTATTCGTGGTACAGCGGAAAGGGTCTAAGACTAGGACCGGTTTATTAATTGGAGAGTCTTTGACTCAGGAACCTATGGTTCCCATGTCCAATTTTGATTTACTCGATGCTGCTAAAAAACTCGCCATTAAAAACTTCAGAGGTGTTTTTATGAAAGATCAATTACCACATCAACCAAACAGCGTTGAAACCGGAATCATTAATTTAGATAACAGCACCGGACCTGGAACTCACTGGGTTGCATACGCTATTGATCCACGTGGGATTGTCTATTTTGATTCATATGGATTAGCCCCACCAAAAGAGTTTAAGCGTTATATAAAAACCCTTCCAATGAAGACTTGGTATTCTACGCTACCAACACAACAAATGAATGACCCACCAATATGTGGCAGCGAAGTATTAAATGTCCTTAACGCTATTTCTAACTCCTTGAGTAACCCAAGCGGAAAACCACCACATGTTATCGTGAATGAATACACTAGTAATCGCAACGAAGTCGTCAAAAACGATTTTAGAGAGAGAAAGAGTTTTACAATAACATGATTGATATTTGGGGGAGATCTTTGAAACCCAAACCCGATGACACTGCAACCGGTGATGTAAAAAAACTAATCAAAGATGAAATAGCTGAGACGTTAAATTTAGTAAATGTTGACCCGAACGAAATAGTTGTATTTCAGGACAAACAGGGTAAATTGAAATCCAGTGATGTGTCATTGAATGACATTTTGATACGACAGCGCGACGCCGCTGAAAACTCTATTGCGCTGTATTCCAACGACGGACGACTTAAAGCCAGTAATATATCCGCGGATGACATTTTAAAACGGCAGCAAGACGTCACTGAAAACTCTATTGCATTGTATTCCAGCGACGGACGACTTAAACCAGGCGCACTTGTGTCTACGATCACCGACGCGATTGCCGCCCACGACAACAAGATTGCCGCCCAAGACAGCATGATTACCACCCAAGACAACAAGATTACCGCACACGGCCGTGAGCTGGAGGATTATATACGAGGTTATAGTACTTTTCGCAAAAATGTCGTACATAAATTCTTTGGAACACCGCTTGTGGGTGGCATGACTCTCGCTTAAATTAAAAACTATCTATCGCTATTCTTTTTTAACAAGGACGCGGGAAGGATGATGAATGAAAATGAAATCAAGGCAAATTATCTCCAGATTTCTAAACTAATAGAAGATCAAAAACCCACTAACGACGTCATTGTTAAGTTTTTTGGAACCCCGCTTGTGGCAGGCATGACTCTCGCTGAAATCAGAGAGTTTATCGGCAAGCACACTCACAATGCCTACATCGCTAATAGTTTCTTTGGTGTCCCGGCTACATCTACGATGACTCTCAAAGATATTAATATGTTTATGGTGAGACAAACAACACTTAATACCATCGTGGATAGATTTTTGGGGAGAACACCTGTTTCTGAAACCACATCTTTGACAGGTCCAACCCTCGCTGAAATTAAAGCGGTTATCGATAAAGTAAAAACTCCACATAGTGTAAGCGTCAATAACATCGTGTACACGGTTGATAGTGGGACTTTTGATTGGATCCGAGGAAACAGAAATTATCTTTATGTTGGCAACAAACATACTGGTGCACCAGGTTGCTACCGACTTACAATAATAAATCACCGTAAATTTGATTTGGAATTCAGCAACACAGGTATCCGCGGTGTTAACACGCTGACATATATATTAGATAAAGTACCAAAACTTCCACCTGCTATACCAATCTCATTTCCGATTGTTATAACCAATTCCGACGAGTATGTGATTAGGGAGTCACTACCCTGGATAATAGAATTTGTATCCGGTGTCCCCTCATCAGATCCTAAAACCGATTCGTTGGTGGGATAATTGAAAACACTAGCTGATTTAAAATAACAACAGTGATTCAATCATCGTCGTAATATCGATTCGACACCGTGAAAGAGTTTTCCGCGAATTTGAAATTACTTTCCGCGAACTTGAAAACACAATTGAAAACGGCAGCGTTTTTAAAATAACAATGATTTCATCAACTCAATGTCGCTATGATCAGGTCAGAGAATTTCAAAATAGACTCAAAACCCTCACTGAGGAGTATCAAATAAAAATAAAAAAATACCGACGAAGAATCACCGCAATTGATATTACTATGTACTCGGTGTCAAGCGTTCTCGCTGGCGCCGGAATAATACTTGCATCGGTTACAATGATTGCCCCGGTCGTAGTTCCAATTTGCATTTCTGCGGTGGCTACAATCGGGGGTATATCAACCGGGATAGCAAAAAAGATATCATCATGCAGCCAGAGTAAACTGCAGAATTACTTAATTCAATTTCATATTGCATCAACCGCATATTCGCAGTTATCCCTGATGATATCGTCGTCACTCGATAATACAATTATATCAGATAGTGAATTCTCAGCGATGGTCAGTATTTTTGATTCAGCGATATCGAAATTAGAGCGACAACATGAATATAATAACAATGACAACACTGATGGAATTGGAAAACACGAACCCGAAAACCAAAATGATCTCAATAATCTCAACCATACCAAATTGTGAGTTCTCAGTGATGGTCAGTATTTATGATTCCGCGGTGTCAAAATTAGAGCGACAACAACAGTATAGCAACGATGACAACACCGATGGAATTACTTCAACAAATAGTGGAGAACACGAACCCAGTACAAACAAGTATGATATCAATAACATCAACGAATCCTGAATTCAGTGTGAATTTCCCTAGCCCAGTCCCCGTGAAGGAGATAGCGCTAGCAAAACTACGAGTGTATCACAGTTGGCCTAATATCAGATCAAAATCATTTGGTGGTCAACAACCGAATAATTCACTGGTATTTGCGAATAAGAATAAAGATGACGGAACTCCAGACTGGAAAGTTGTTTCGATACCAACAGGGTCATACCAAATCGAACAAATCAATAATGAATTCGCGCGTAGAATAAAATCGATTACTGGAGTAGAGTCAAAAATCGCTATAACAGTTCATGAGCCGACACTATCATCCGCAATTGAGATAAGCACAGAAGGATACGTCGTAGATATCTATCAAAGTTCTATTAGAACCGTACTAGGATGGCCTGAATTACCACCGGAAAAATCCACCACCGACTTAACCACGGACGTAGAATCATATCATGAAATCAATCCCAGTTATCGAGATAATTTATCTGATATAAGAAAAGGAAGAATCGGCGATAGATTTATATTCACCAACAAAGACACATTGCAATGGGATTTTATCATTAAAAGAACAACCGACTCATCTGTTACTATTTCATTTACGCTAACTGACGTCCGTGGTTATTTTAATGAGATTAAACAATTATATGAAACACAACTAGAACAACTACGGAAAACAAAATCGCAAAAACACGTTGAAATAATAAATCAACTTATATCCGACATGGAATATATCTATGAACTAATTATTCAAACAATAATTAATGACAACAGCGACAATAAACAACGATTCCTAACCGATTACAATATCACATAAGACAATCTGCGTAATTTCAAGTTTCCGAAATACAACGCTGATGAATTAGCAAGAATTGTTAAAACCGATATCAAAGCGCTACAAAAATCAGATTCAACTGTCCTCCTCAAATATAATAATGACCCAGACGGTGGCGGCAGGCATATTGCTCCTGAAAATGTGAATATTTCAACGGTGATTGCGCTTAATTTAGTATGTGATGTAATTGAAGGAAGCTATCAAATTAATCTAGAACAATCAAATCAAGCTCAGCAGGGATATATTCTTTATTCATTTGCACCAACAGCTCCTCCAGGATTCCTAATTATTGAAAACCCAATTAATCCTGTCTACATGCGATGCCATAATAATTTGTTAACGAGAATTAATTTCCGACTCACCGACCAGTCAAATAATCTGATTGATTTACAAGAAGAGGTGTTAGCGATTAGTTTGTTTGTGAAATCATAAATGATTTTCGTCCTAAGGACTTTCATCATAAAGACTGGATCAAATCATTTATTATTTTTTGTTAACCCATAGCAGCAGAGAGGGTGGATGACAACAAGTTGCGACCAAAATTAATTAAAAAATCGTAAAAGTCTCCGTTTTCATTTTTTTAGTTAAAATGAGATTTCGTAGGGAAGGCTCGTTAAGATTTTAATAAATCTTTTGTCTGAAAACGTTGTAGGGTTTGCCCCTGAGACATTTTTTTCGTTAAAATGAGATCGTAGGAAGGCTCGCTTTAAGGATTCAATCAAAATTTTGTCTGAAAACGTTGTAGGATTCGCCCTCTCTGCTGCTTAAAGGATGATCGTCGCAGACGTGTTTTGAACTTTTAAAGTTAACCACAAAGAACAGCTTCACAACATATTCGACTAAGCCAATCATGACTGTACCAATTCCCACAGAAACATGCTGTAATCACGCACAAATAAGAAACATAATACATGATGAAGCGATTGATAGATTAATGTCTCTAGTAGTTAAGTTTCAAAAGAACTGTTTCAGAGTGGAACAGGAAAAGAGACAGACGAACACTGAAGTATTAGGTACATGTTAAACTATGGATGTTTGCCTTATCCCCATCATTTGTTATACTCTCACCTGATTTTGGTGATAAGCGGGAGAAACTTCTTTTAGATAATATCCTGACACGAACGCTGCTTAAATCGGACATGGAGAACACATTTGAAGTGAATCTGCCATAGTGCATATTTCCAACATCACGATTATGTTACTTTGTGTATAAAAAAATTATAGAATGGGAATGGGTGTTTATTGTCCGAAGTTTTCATTCTTGACGAAACAACACATTACATGTGACTGCGGCACCTGTATCTGCTGGAAGTACAACGTGATTGATTTTGTTGGCATAGATCCCCACTTCCAAATCTTTACCTGTTCAAGATGATATTTTCTTTGAACGAGGGAATTGCATTATTTATTACATATTGGAAAAAGCATCGTAATGTCATCCAGGTTTAAGTGAAATATGAATTTGTTAATGTTATGCATTCTTAATTATATAATGGTATGCATCATAATTATATAATGTTATGCATTCATAATAATATAATGTTATACATTCTTAATTATATAATGTTATGCTTTCTTAATTTGATAATGTTATACATTCTTAATTATATAATGTTATACATTCTTAATTATATAATGTTATGCATTCATAATAATATAATGTTATACATTCTTAATTATATAATGTTATGCTTTCTTAATTTGATAATGTTATACATTCTTAATTATATAATGTTATACATTCTTAATTATATAATGTTATACATTCTTAATTATATAATGTTATGCTTTCTTAATAATATAATGTTATACATTCTTAATTATATAATGTTATACATTCTTAATTATATAATGTTATACATTCTTAATTATATAATGTTATACATTCTTAATTATATAATGTTATACATTCTTAATTATATAATGTTATGCTTTCTTAATAATATAATTTTATGCATTCTTAATTATATATGGTTATGCATTCTTAATTTTTGTTATTGTTTGTTGACGTTTATTAAGGATTGTAGCTTGCGTATATCAATATTAGGTACTTGATATTGTCCAAATGTAAATTTAATGGTCTACTTGACCATGCGAGATTTATTTTGTAAGAGACATAATACATATATAATTTTTCAATAAACATAATACGTCTATAATTTTTCTCTCTGAGTGCTGATTAAATATTAAGATCGTTTTCATAGGAGTTAAATATTTGTGATTTAGTTAATCATAGTTAGTTAGTTAAAGTCTAGAGCAATATATTTCCATAGGGAATTTTTAAAACCTTGTTGATAACTTTGAATGTTTTATAGAAGGACTGACCTATATCATGACTCGATTATATTTTCGTAACGTTTTATAAAATGTTGCTTTCTTGAAAACTTATTCATTCTTGCCTTAATATCTGATGCACAAACACGCTTATTGATTTATCCGCTTTTCAAGTGGGTGGATTAATTTATTAAAATTAGTATTCGTTGTATTCACAGCAGAATAGCATCATATGACGGGAACATTAATTTAGAAACTTGAATTCAGAAAAGATGATTTTAGATTATATTATTATCATATATCAAAATACTCGAGGCCGTTTGTACATTCTTCTTGGTAGTCTCTCGAGTCGCGGAAGACAAGTTAAGCAATCTCATTCAACGGTGGACGCGCATGTGGCTCCGGAGTCCGAATTCCGATACACACATGCGGTTGCAGGTGGGGCATGGGACACCGGTGGTTGTTGGTATCTGGGATAAATGTCTGTGACATCTCTCACGAGTTGCAGCAAGACGCTGGCGGCGGTCACCCTCAAAGGTGGAACAGGCTTTTCTGGTCAGAGCTTGCCAATGCCTTCTGTCTGAGGCAGCGAGCTCGAGCTGGCGTGGTTGAAGGTCTGTCCATTTGATGTTCGTTTTGAGGTTGTCTTTGTACCTCTTGTGAGGGCGGCCTTGGTTGCGATTTCCTTGGGCTAGCTCGTCAAAGAACAACTGCTTTGGGATTCTGCTTTGATCCATGCGGATGACATGGCCAGTCCAGCGACGTGAGGACAACTGCATTGTACACCTTCATCTTTGTTGATATGCGTATGTCCTTGTGCTGCAATACCCTGGTTCGGAGTCGTCCTAGTGCTCGACTGACTTTTTTGGTTCTCGCAGTGATCTTTTTGTTCAGAGAGCCATCACTAGATATTGTGCTGCCAAGGTATTTGAAACTGTCCACATTCTTCAGCTGCGTGTCATCAATGGTGATACAAGTTGTGAGTGGATAGTGTTTGGGGCAGGCTGGAAGATGACTTCTGTCTTTCCTACACTAATTGTGAGTCCAAATAGGTTGGAGGCTTCAGAGAATCTGTCCACGATTGCATGTAGGTGAGTCTCTTTATGGGCCACGAGGGCATAGTCATTTGCAAAGAGTGCTTAAATGATGAGTCTTTCTAGTGTCTTGGTTTTTGCAGCTAGGCGACGGAGATCAAACACTGATCCGTCCAGGCGATACCTAATGTAGGTATCAATGTTAATGTCCCGGATGGCATGGAACAGTACCTGTGGGAAGAAGAGGTTGAATAGTACCGGAGCGAGTACACAACCCTGTTTGACACCATTAGATATAGGGAATTTCTCGGAGGGTTCACCGTCTGAGAGATACTCTGCAGTCATCTCAACGTGAAGGAGCCGGATGAGGTTGGTAAACTACTGTGGACAACCACGTTTTTTGAGTACTACCCTCAATGCGTCTCTGTTGACCGTATCGAAAGCCTTATCAGGTCCACGAAACAAACTAAAGATTCATGTTCTGCTCAAGGCACCTTTCTTGGACTTGTCTCACTGCGAAAATCATGTCAACGGTGCTGCGCTCTGGGCGAAAGCCACACTGAGACTCGGAAAGGTTATCTTCTGACACGGCCGGAATAAGCCTGTTGAGCAAGATGCGAGCAAGTATTTTGCCAGCAATGGAAAGCAGAAAGATGCCTCTGTAGTTATCGCAGTCCACACGTGTGCCTTTATATTTATAGAGGGTCACAATAGATGCATCACGGAGGTCGTCTGGCATCTCTTCTTCCATCCAGATGCTGATTAGCACATCACATTAGCACACTAAAAATTACAGGAATAACAGTACATCTAATATTGGAATGTACCTGAACACTACTGGAATTCAATTGGACCCCAGGTCCGAGGGTAAACGGCACCCATCGCATTGCATTAACACCGATTTAGTCAATCATGTTTTGGTGATGTGTACTTAGTCGTGAGGGTATGAGCTCGTGTGTGCAGGCAAAGATATGCGTGCCGTTTACCTGAGAACATGGATTTGAGTCTCCGTAGAGAACGAATTCAACATTTTCTAACCTCTATACTGTATACTACATGCTGGTTCAAACTCAATACCGATCTGGCATCAATATAGAAAACACAAAGATGTTGTTCGGCGTGATCACGACCTCGTGATTATAAACTTCTGAGTCAGACTGAAGCAAATTTGAGAAGCAAAAGAACATTAGACTCAAATTCAACCTTGAACAATTGAAGGACCCTAACGTCTGCAACTCATTCCAAACCATAATTGAAGAAAAGTTCTCCACTCTTTGCGATGGATATTGATGTTAAAGTGATGACATACACTTTCAACACAGCCATGACAACAGCCGCCATGGACAATAGGACATCATTGGCCTCCATCACTCAATGAAAAAGTCCTGGGTTACAGAAGAAATTCTGCAGTTGTGTGATGCCCAAAGAACACTCAAAGACACCAGACACACACCATGGGCAATGAAGTACAGAGAAATAAACAAGAATATCAAACAATCTTGAAGAAAGAAAAAAAATCGGATTTGATTAAAGTGCACAGAAACAGAGAGCAGTCTGATAAAGAATAATAGCAAAAAGAGGCAATCAAAATTGTAGAAGTCATCACAAGACAGAACCAAGAGGCAGTACCTTTCAAGCCGACAATGGGCAATTCCTCACAGATGCGAGTGACATTGAAGAACGATGGGCTAAGTATTGCAAAACACTATACAGCCATCAGTCAACATGAGACCCAGAGGTGCTTGAAGTTTAAAACACCTAAAATGATGATGATTGCCCCAATCTCGAAGATAAGGGGAAGTCAACAATAAGAGCACTGAAGACTGGGGCAGCATATGGAATAGACAACAGCTCAGCTGAAATTAACCAGAATGGAGGCAGGGGGGAATAAGTGATACAGCAACTAACAAACATTTAGACCAAGATCTTGCAGACAGGTGAATGGCCAATAATGTTCTCCCAGTCACTGAACATACTACTACCCAACACAGGCTATGCCAACATTACAGACCTATCAAGTTGATTAGCCATGCTAGTAAGGTGTTGCTGAAAATTGTCTTGAACAGACTGAAACCACAAACTGGACAAATAATTGCTGAAGAGCAGGCGATGTTCCGGAATGGAATAAGTGCAAAAGGTCAAATATTCAATCTCAGGGTTATGTGTGAAACGTACTCGCAACATCAACAAGACAACTATAAAGTGTTCATTTCAGATTTCAAAAATGCCATTGGCAGTTTGTGGCATGAGACGTTGTGGGCCAGAAATAAGAACTAAAATATATATCACACGTTGCCCAATACCGTCAAGCAGCTACCAGGGGCTACCAGAGCAGTCAGTACCCAATGTAATATAGGGCATCGGTTCAGGACAACAGTCGGAGTACGTCAAGGCTGTATCGTGTCACCCATACATTTTAACATCATCTACTTAGAGTTTATCATGCGCAAAGCCTTGGAAAACGACTGTAGAACAATGGGCATTGTAGGGCGCCAAATCATCAAGCTCAACTTTGCAGACAACATTCATGGGCTGGCTGTCAACCGAGACGAGCTTGGCAACTTAGTGAAGAACCTGGATGAAACATCTTGAAGATTTAACATGGAGTTATGCGCTGAGAAGACAAAGCTGATGACAAATAGTTTCAAACAAATCTCAGTCAAGATTAAAGTCAGCGAACAGGAACTGGAAACATTGGGCCAGTTCAAACATCTTGGTTCCATAATCACCGAAGAGGGATCAAGAGCAGAAAGTATGTCACGAGCAGTACAAACAACGGCAGCTATGTTAAGGCTAAGACACATCTGCAAACTAAAATCAGACTATTTAGAGCACTAGACATCTCAGACTTTTTGTATTCATGTGAGGCCTGGACCCTGACAACAGAATTACATAGAACAATCCCTAGCATATCTTACATGGACCACATCACAAATAAAGAAGTGCGTAACACCATCAGGTGAAATGTTGGCCAATATGACGACCCACTCACCACCGTCAAAATGAGAAATCTTCATATGGTTTGTCCATGTCACTAGAGCCAACAGTCTATTCACTTCACAACTGTCATACATGGTGGTAGTAGGAGAGTTAGATAGACTGACAACATCACATAATGGACCAGGATAAGTTTTGCGGAGACATGGGCGTTGTCACATGATCGAAACAAGTGAAGTGAACTGATCAGATGCTTTAGCATCACAGTGCCTCAAAGACTACACTAGACCAAGAGACTGATGATAATGATGATGATGATGATGATGATGATGATGATGATGATGATGATGATTGGTGCAGTACCGGTTAGAATGCATTAGAGTAGCTGGTCCACGTTTACGTAACTATCACAACACTTTAACTACTAAACGTTACATGGTTGCAATATTCATTTGAAAGAATGATTCATAGATGCATAAAATAAATACCGTGATGTATTCATTACCTTATATTTGCCGTATTTGATTTAAAACAGCAATCTACAGAATATAAACAAGTTTCATTTTGAGTAAGAATAGCATCACATGTTTACTGTGTTAATATGCAATAGCCGGATAGACTTCTGTCAGTTTGGAAACCGGTCTTCATGTTCTTCTTCAGATACAGTTGAATTTATTTAATTCTGTAATTTAATATTTAAACCACCCTTATATATATATATATATATATATATATATATATATATATATATATATATATATATATATATATATATATATATATATATAGCGAGGGTTCCTTGCAAGTTTACTGATCCCTTCAAACCCAACCTACACATTCGCAATGAAAGAGTAATACCCTTATATTTACTTGCTGTTCATGTTTGTCTTGTCTTAGGGTTTAATCCAGTGTGTGTGTGTGTGTGTGTGTGTGTGTGTGTGTGTGTGATATTTGAATTTTAACGTAGCTTTAACAATTTGTTCTCTCATATCGCTAGGATGTCTGCAGTGTGTTAGTTTATGGAGATGTCCCGCAGACTTGTAGCATAATGTCCCACCCAGTGACATTATCTTTACATTAGGTTGACCAGTCCTAACACTAATCTTTTAATGCTGAATGCCATTTTAATGCTGAATGCCATTTTAATGCTGAATGCCATTTGAGGCCGCCGTTATTACCATTTTTGTTAGTCTTTGGTATGACTCAACCGGGAATCGAGCCCACTACCGCCAGTATCCAAGGCAGCATTTATCCAGTTTTCATTTTAGGATGTTAGACATGATATAAAAGCCCCATGGTGGTAAATTAGCATATGTAGACAGACTAGACCATTTTTTCTCCAATTCCTTTCGTTAATCCATTCAAGAAAATGGCGACAAAATGTTCATTGACAGCAAAATATTTCGAAGCGGAGTTTAAAACGTTTTTCCAGGATCGCAGCCGGTAAGAGAATACTGCACAATAATTTCATGGGCTTATTTGAACCAATCAAAATCACAGAAAGAGCTATGTTTGCATGTTATAATATCAAAACTATTAAACTGAACATACTATAGGCAACGTGCATCGACTATTTAATAAGTAATGATATTAAATGCCGTCATGTTTTTTGGCTTTAATAAAGTTAGTCAGTATAAACAATTTTTTTATATTTTGACGTTCCGTATTGTTCGTATATATGTTATTTGAACAAATGGAATATGTTACAAGTATACAGAGTAGTAGTAGTAGTAGTAGTAGTAGTAGTAGTAGTAGTAGTAGAGTAGCAGTAGTAATAGTAGTAGTAGTAGTAGTATAGTAGCAGTAGTAGTAATAGTAGTAGTAGTAGTAGTAGAGTAGTAGTAGTAGTAGTAGTAGTGGTAGTAGTAGTAGAGTAGCAGCAGTTAGTAGTAGTAGTAGCAGTAGTAGTAGTAGTAGTAGTAGTAGTAGTAGTAGTAGAGTAGCAGTAGTAGTAATAGTAGTAGTAGTAGTAGTAGTAGTAGATATCAGTATGCAAACATTTTGACATTCATTTAATACAAATACAGAAAAGTATTACGGTTAAAAATGTAAGTTTAATAATTAGGTAAAGAAATGAATAGCGGACGCAATGCAAATGCATTTACTTTATAAGGATATAAACGAGCACGCGACTTGATGAGAAATAGTTATATAACATCATACGATATTGTATAAATTGTTGAGACAGGTTGAAACTAGATAGGTTTGCATATGGTTACAACGCATCACAAGGGCAGATGCAACAGATGTTGATTAGGTTACGAGTACCGAGCAAGCAATTTATGTCACACTAGACCAGGCACGCGTAAGGCACGTAAACAGACTAGACCATTTTTTCTCCAATTCCTTACACGCGCTCCTTTATTTTGTAATTAATCTGGAAAAAGTGTATAAAATAGGTTGCCGATCCCTACGCTAGAGAAACAAGCAAATATCGATCGTACACACATACATAAGTTAAACTAAACCGTTAAAATCCTTAGCATATACATCGTCATTGTCAGCATGTCCAACAAATGGCATCGTTATTCAGTGAACACAATCAATGCAAGGTTTATGAACACATACATAATTTATGCTTTAATAAAATAAATGTGATCCGTGTCAGAATTTATCAACCTATTTGATTAATGTATGACACATGCATTGCTCATCAACATGTATGTACGTACGAATCTGTTTTTCTGTCTGTCTGTCTGTATGTATGTATGCATGTATGTAAGTGTGTATGTGTGTGATGTCATTCATTGTGTGTGTGTCATTATTTGTGTGTGTGTGTGTGTGTGTGAGAGAGAGAGAGAGAGAGAGAGAGAGAGAGAGAGAGAGAGAGAGAGAGAGAGAGAGAGAGAGAGAGAGAGAGAGAGAGAGAGAGATTAATTAGGACCGCTCTGTCGTTGGTAATTTTACAATAATGTGATATGAGATACAATATGCATTTGCATTTCGTTTGCAGATCTCACGATACAGATTTCAGCAAAACAATGGAATTCAAACTCTGCTGATTACACGTTTCAGTATAATGGTTCCTTGTCAGTCTCCTGTCAGGATAAACTGCGAAATTTTGTATTCACATTTTGAAATAAACATTTCTCGTTTAAATAAACAAATACACTGTCGCAAAATAAATATCACCCACAACAAACGAGAGAGCAAGGAGTTTCACTGTTGTGTGATACAGTGTGCAGTGTTGGCTTGATAATTCAATCTGCAGGTCCTACGTGTAACATGATATCACTAAATTTACATATGGAGGAAAACGATAAATATATTTTTTATTATCACATATGAAAGCAGTTGGTTTGCCACACAAAAAAGAATGTTGCCGGTGCTAAAAGGGTTGATTCGTTCTAAACTCATGTCCAAGTGTTTTGCAGCAGAAACAACAGATGAATCAAGACACACCAGATCAATTAAAGTATTACTCACAATTTCTGCTATTATCAATCGCTGTAATTCGATCTGCAGGACAAGATTAGAGTCCATATCACTGCTTGATCGTCTTTTCTAATGGGACAGTAACGCATTTGTCATAGACCCTGGTTGAATATTCTCAATCTAGCATATCGTCCCAGTTCGTATTTATTTGCTTGCATACATTCACACGACATCGTTAGATTAGCCAGCGATATGAACCACTCTCACGAAAACATGTTCACGTTTACTGGCAATCAATAATACTTGCTAGATGCTACAGATGATTGTTCAGCTAATTATAGATAAAAAAAACAAGGATTCTTATCGGCAGTCTTATTTCTAATGATAAGTACACTTTTGAAAAAGAAACCCAAAAATATGGAAACAAACGTTTAGCCTATGGCATACCATTATACGTCAGTGGGACTTTTAAAGATCTGGTAAGATTTAATAAAATTGATTAAAGCATTTAGTTACATCTGAAAGGTTCAGAGAGTATTATTTAGGTAACTAAATGCAAAAAAGTCCTAACGGAATTTCAAATAAGATTTAGTCACTCTAACATTTTCGCACCAAGATTTTTTGTTCGTGTTTATGTTAGTCTTGACCTTTTTCAGTAGTCTACTTGTTAGTGCGTCGACCTTTGATCGTGGGTTCAATCCACGGTCGAATCATACAAAAAAATTGCAAAATTGGTATTAATAGCTGTCTGGCTTGGCGCTCAGCATTAAGAGGTTAATGTTAGGGCAGGTTGGCCTGGTGTCAAGATAATTTGACTGTATGGGACATCATGCCACATGTCTCCGGCATGATTCCCCAATGCTAGACATCGCTATAAAGTCTCTCGCTGCAGACCTCGTAGCAATATGACTGAAACATTGTTAAAGCTACGTTACAAATTTAAATCACACAAACGCAAACACACACACACACACACACACACACACACACACACATTTTTTATCGTAAATGAAAACCTCTTTAAGAACCTAATACATGGTTTTGATCGTGAATTTGATACGAATTCCATTGTCTTTGTAAGTGACTATCTTTTGAAAACTATAGTTCTTAGCTATAAAGCTAAACCATCTATATCCATGTTACGCGCAGAGAGCTAAATCCACGTGTCTGTCTTTAACGTTTAAACATTTCATCAGTTGCACGTGTGTTGTATGAAAGCGATTTTATTTTTGGAATGAATCACTTCACTCGGAAAGGGAGTCTTGGTCTTTATCATATGAAGCACACACACACACACATACACACACACACACACACACACACACACACAAACACCATAGTAATTAACGGGAGTTACTTTCATAGACGTCTCCAGGCTGAGAGTGTTTTCTTCTTGTGAGCTCTTTGAGTGGTGACAAAATCTAATGAATCAAATAATTTGCTTAATGCTTCTCCAACTCAAGTTAAAGTAGCATCGGTCCTCTCATACAAATTTTGTACTAAAGTGTCGCTGATGACGACTTTCGAGATTTGCAATTCAATTTTCATTGACATTTTTTTTTGCATGGTTCAATTGGATCTTACAGAAAGAGTTCTGAGAGGGCATGGCGATAAATATGCCTCGCCCTATCAGCAAATGCATCTGACTTAATTGGATCGTACAATCAGAAATGCGGAAGGCATTTTATTCCATCGGCGACAAATTGCGGCTGTTAGTTAGAGTGGACTGCATTTATTTGATAAGATGATCGTATCCATACAGTTAGAACTAATAACATTAAAATTACCTTATTCAGCCTCAACTACTTTCAAACCAGCTTTTCTCAGTATTAATGTCAGATACATTTATCTTCACATGCTGTTGTGATCTCTCTTTACCATCTTCCGTATCGCACTTTCTGATGCAATTTTTGTTTACATCGGAATCCGAGAACACAGCAGCAATTAAAATAAAATTAATGTCTAACGCTATTCATCATTAAAGACGGTTGTGAAGTCGATGGTGATACCGCAACGGGATATGCACGTTGTTCATCAAAAGATAGGCTGTTCAAGCGAACTTAATAATACATACTGAGCAGAGGTCAATGAACAGTTATTGTGCTTGGTAGTTTGGTCACGTAAAATAAATATATGGAATATTGTCGGTTTTGCAGTGCTTGAAAGCACCTACATATCAACCGATAAGCCGTGGGAAAGGATCACTTAACAAAGGTCAAAATGTATCGCACATGCTTCACTAATTTAGCCATATAAAATAAATATATTTATTTATGTCCTTCTTGCAATGCCGAGCAGAAAGCACAAAAAACGTGCCTCTACCAAATTTGAGATTCATTAATCCTCGAAAAAATTGAAGCAAGCGTATCACATGTAAGAAATATATATTGCTATTCGAATCAGTTACATTTTAATTGTATTATTTGGTATATGTCCAAGATTAAACGACGTTTGTTAGCTGGCCGAGTATAAAGATTGTTTTGATGCATGTCGCCGTTTTTAGGTGGGTAAGGTCTTAATTATTGATAATTTACCTTGTGAGATGTCACTGAAAGATTTGAAAAAAAACAAGCACTCGTCAAAGAGAATTAACCTCCATGACTGCATTCAAAGCATGATCGATCAACCAAAAATATAACATCCACCAGCTACCGTTCGGATTTTTTGTTTACGTGATAACTTACCGGATACCGATAAATATATTTTGCTTGGAAAATAACTACACAGATACAAAATAAATATTCATTATCTCATAAGTCAGCTTGTCAAATAGTTTAAAGCAGGTCGGTGATTTCAAGGTGACCGGCTCATAATTGGGCAGTATTTGATAAATCAGTGTTAACAGATCTTTCAGTTGCGAGTAACAAAATATAATCATTACTTAAAGTCTAGCATGAGTTAGTCTTGAAGTAGCTTATTTAAGCAAGAAAACGAAAGATGACCAACCTTCTAGCTCTAATGAACGTAGCAGCAGAGAGGGTGAACAGACCACGTTTTCGAGCAAAAATAAGGCTTCCAACGAAATCTCATTTTTAACCAAAAAAAATAAGTCTCCATTTAGCAAACGGAGACTTTACGATTTTTAAACAATTTTGGTCACAACTTGTTGTCATTCACCCTCTCTGCTGCTACAGGTTAACAAAAATAATAAAATGATTTTAACCGAATATTTGATCCAGTCCTTAGGATCTCACAAACAGACTAATCGCTAACACCTCCTCTTGTAGATCAATTAGATTATTGGACTGATCTGTGAGTTTGAAATTAATTCTGGTTAATGAATCATTATGACACCGCATATAGACTGGATTAACCGGAGACTCAATTATTAAAAATCCTGGAGGAGCTGTTGGTGCAAACGAATAAAGAATATATCCTTGCTGAGCTTGATTTGATCGTTCGAGATTAATTTGATAGCTTCCTTCGATAACATCACATACTAAATTGAGCGCAATCACTGAGGATATATTCACGTTGAACGGAGCGATATGCCTACCGCCACCATGTGGATCATTATTATGTTTGAGGATTTTTATTTCCTGTGATGCTGTTTTTTTCCATGCATCATGAATTATTTTAAAACCAACATCGATGGTGTCACTGAGAAGTTTTTTTAGTTCTGGTACGTTATATCCCGGTAGTTTGAATGTCGGAATATCTTCAACGCGGATTTTAAATTGTGATGCAAATGTTATTCTCGATTGGGGTTTATCGTCATCTAGTATATCCTGAATAATTTTCAGATTAAATGTTTCCATATCGTCGATAATTTTGTTGCATGTTTCTACGATGCTGATAAATTCATCTCGGGTAAGAGTACCGGATTTATGAGATATTAACAACTGCGAAAAATCATTATTCATTGCTGTGAAATTTTTTAATAATTCTAGGTTCGCTAGCAATATGATATAACTCTAAGGGATCCTTCTCCTTCCCCCTCTCAGGTGGTAGGGTTCCGATATAAAAAAACTGTAAAGTGATTCTATGATCTTTATAACTCTTTATTGGATTATCAGATTTTATTCTGTTGGTGATATAATCAGTTTTTTGTGGTTCTGGTAAATCAACGGTTTTCCCCCCTGGTGGTAATTCAGGCCATCCTAGTACGGTTCTAATAGAACTTTGATAGATATCTACGACGTATCCTTCTGTGCTTATCTCAATTGCGGATGATAGCGTCGGCTCATGAACTGTTATAGCGATTTTCGATTCTGCTCCAGTAATCGATTTTATTCTACGTTGCGATTCATCATTGATTTGTTCAATTTGGTATGATCCGGTTGGTATGGAAACAACGTTCCAGTCAGGAGTCCCGTCGTCTTTATTCTTATACGAGAACACCAGTGAATTAGTGGGTTGTTGACCACCAAATGATTTTGATCTGATATTAGGCCAACTGTGATGCACTCGTAGTTTTGCTAGCGCTATCTCCTTCACGGGGACTGGGCTAGGGAAATTCACACTGAATTCAGGATTCGTTGATGTTATTGATATCATGCTTGTTTGTACTGGGTTCGTGTTCTCCACTATTCGTTGAAGTAATTCCATCGGTGTCGTCATTGTTATTATACTCATGTTGTATTTCTAATTTTGATATCGCGGAATCATAAATACTGACCATCACTGAGAACTCACTATCTGATATCGTTGAGGTTATTGAGATCATTCTGGTTTTCGGGTTCGTGTTTTCTAATTCCATCGGTGTTGTCATTGTTATTACATTCATGTTGTCGCTCTAATTTCGATATAGCGGAATCGTAAATACTGACCATCGCTGAGAACTCACTATCTGATATTAATGTATCATCGAGTGACGACGATATCATCGAGGATAATTGAGAGTATGCGGTTGATACAATATGAAATTGAATTAAGTAATCTTGCAGTTTACTCTGGCTGCATGATGATATCTTTTTTGTTATCCCCGTTGATATACCCGCGATTGTAGCCGCCGCAGAAATGCAAATTGGAACTACGACCGGGGCAATCATTGTAACCGATGCAAGTATTATTCCGGCGCCAGCGAGAACGCTTGACACCGAGTACATAGTAATATCAATTGCGGTGATTCTTTGTCGGTATTTTTTTATTTTTATTTGATACTCCTCGGCGAGGGTTTTGAGTCTAGTCTGAAATTCTCTGACCTAATAATAGCGACATTACGTTGATGAAATCATTTTTATTTTAAAAACACTAGCGTTTTCAATTGTGAAATCCGAAGGATTTTCCTTTCAATTTAGTTATTTACTTAAATCCGCTACAAATTCCACATACCACGTTGCTGAAACCCTAACCAGATTTCAATCAGTAGATGTTATCGTGAACTTTTCAGTTGCATCCTTGTCGATGATCGTTGAAATCGTATTATTGACCCCGGATGAACTCGACGATGAAATATTAAATTGAGTCGTTGTCACTAGCGTTAATCGATAAATACTCTTAACGGTTGCAGTGATATTTAATTTGTTGTTTGTAGGTGTCCACGCAAATGATCCGTGTTGGATAGTGTATACTAAGTTGTTGGTTTTCTCATGAGGAATTTTTGTTTTTTCAATGATTGTTATCATCCTCGAAAAATCATTTTTGATGGCTTCGATGAAGTTTTTCGTCTCATCGATGAATTTTTTGATATCAGGGAGTTTTAGTTCAATTTTATCCAACGTGGTTCCAATACATTTATCAATGATATTTCTACGGAATGAGGTAAACTGTTTTCCGTGTTCTTCACTTTTAGATTGAAGTGTTGTTAGTTCCAACACAGAATTTTTCAACTCATCGTTGAGAGTTTTTAATCGATCTGTAATCGTCGAAACGAGTACACCCGGTTTGAGTTTACCCTGATCGGAAAATAACGCGTTAGTATTCTCGATTGCGTTTCGTTGTTTAATCAGAATATCATCCAACGACACATCACTGGTTTTCAATTTACCCTGTTTGTCTTGAAATACAACTATTTCATTAGGATCAACACTTGTTAAATTTAACGTCTCAGCGATTTCATCTTCGATTATTTTTTTTATGTCCTTGATAGAATCAAGGGTTGCAGTGCCATCGGGTTTGGGTTTCAAAGATCTCCCCCAAATATCAATCATATTATTTTATACATCTCTCTCTAAAATCGTTTTTGACGACTTCGTCGTTGCCAGCGATTACTAGTGTATTCATTTACGACAATGTGTGGTGGTTTTCTAAATGCTGAAATAGCGTTAAGGACATTTAATACTTCACTGCCGCATATTGGTGGATCATTCATTTGTTGTGTTGGTAGCGTAGAATACCAAGTCTTCATTGGAAACGTTTTTATATAACGCATAAACTCTTTAGGCGGTGCTAATCCATATGAATCAAAATAGACAATCCCACGTGGATCAATAGCGTATGCAACCCAATGAGTTCCGGGTCCTGTGCTGTTATCGAGATTAATGATACCTGTTTCAGTGTTGTTTGGTTGATGTGGTAACTGATCTTTCATAAAAACATCTCTGAAATTTTTAATCGCTAGTTTTTTAGCAGCATCCATTAAATCAAAATTGGACATAGGAATCGAAGATTTGGGAACCATAGGTTCGGAAATCGAAGATTTCTGAATTAATAAACCGGTCCTAGTCTCAGGCCTTTTCCGCTGTACCATGAATACGGGGTTCCTGGTAGTCTTAGACCCTTTCCGCTGTACCATGAATACGGGGTTCCTGGTAGTCTTAGACCCCTTCCCTTTTTTTTATAACCCTGTCCAGATGCCTTCTTTAGTGCCATTCCTGCTGCAGTACCAACGGCTCCTAACGCCGCTGCTTTAGCCACTGCTGGGGCTGCTGCTGCAATCAATGCTGGAATCGCAGCTAACAACGGGAATATACCGCCTATTTTAATCATATTTTCGATAGCAGCCGCAGAAAGAGTAATCTGAACACCTTTTTTTGCTACAAGTGCATCATTGAAATGTTTCACCTGACGAGTTGTCAATGACAACTTATTCTGACCACCAGTCATTTGATTAGGTTTCAACGTGATTGTGGTTCCGCATTTTTTAGCCGATTCTGATTGCAATTTCTTGGTTTGACCGGGTGTCAAAGACACATTGATATTACTATATCACATTATAGATAATAGATTGATTCTAAATCGTTTACAATTTCAATCAAAGATTTTCCACTGGTGCATCTACCACTCTCATTCTTCCTCCAACACCTTCAAGTAACATTGATTTATCACTAAGAATGATAGCAACCGCTCTATAATTAGCAATACCACCAGGACGAGCCACATTAGCTCTAAAATGTATATCAACAACAGATTGTCTCATCAAATCAAGATGTTCCAATGAGAAGTAATAGATCGGATATAGATTTTTAAAATCAAATTGTGATATTTGTAGACCAGTATCGACATTTTGATCACGTGCCATAAATGACAACAACCTATGATACACGCGTGCAATATGATTTTCTCTGTAATTAAGTTGTACATATTCAGATGGTTCCTGCTGGCCGTTTATTCTCAGTGAGACGTCTTTAACACCTAACTGATCAAATATCATATGGCTGGAGAGTTGATTGCCAACTCGTGTGTTATCCTGTAACGCAATAAATATATGACGTGGCGCAGCAACGCCTTGTTTTGATGCTAGATTCCACGTGAATAACCCGTTCAGATTTGATTGCTTCACATCTGTACTCACTGATAACCAACTTAGTAATGACTTTCCACCTTGGTCCATAAATGATAGTAATCGTTCTTCTGCGGTGATTGATGGAGTCAACACTGGCATCCAAATGATAGTTTTGTTAAACTGACTTTACCGGCATCAGCATTGGGATTTGCATTGTCTGCTGGAATCCTCCAGATTGCGTCATTATCATCACTCTTTCGCACCAGTGCTACTGTATGCTTCGTTCCATAAATAACTTTTCGGACATTCCTACAGAATCCAAAATATGATGCAGTGGAATCGCGCATGAAAATGATTTACGCCCCCTCTCTAACATTGATATACGTGTTGCAGCTCCTAGATTGAAATTATCATCTTTGTTTATAATCATATCCTCGATACCAGCATCACTATTATCACGTTTTTTTTGGTTGTCTTACAACAAATTGATTTCCTCCAGAGGTATTTTTGACATCCTTTGCAAACATCATAGAAGGTCCTGCTGATCTTGTATAATCATCAGAATATCTCGCTAGCCCGATTATTGTTCTAGCCACATCAACATCACGATCTATGGACTCAATTTCTTTTCCATCAATGAGATATCTAGCACTCTCAAATAGCGCCATAATACCATTATTGACAAAACCGACTTGAGTACCAGCTGGATACGGTGCTGGTACAGCAGTAGTATCATCAGCTGTTACAAGTTCTCCTTCTATTTCAAAAACGCTTCAGCGGGTAGAAAATATTTACTGGTATCATGGACTTGAAGTTCAATTCGCGATCGACTATTTGAGTCTATGGCATGATAGGCGTAATATTGATAATCGCGTACAGAATCATCCTTGCCAACTGGGGCGTCTATATCAAACGCTGGATCACGTGACTGTTTGAACATTTTATTCTATTTATCAGAGTCTAAATTGTGATTTTCCATTTCATCGTCGTAATTTTTTAAAGCCACTTCCTGCTATCATATTCGCAATATTGCTTTGGTCGGGAGTCACCAATGATGCTAATTTTTCATCTACTGCGTTATTTATAATTTTACTAACACTTGCAGGCATTTCCGCTGTAGACGGTAACGGTTTCTTTTTTCGTCTCACTAATGATGTTATTTTATCCTTTGCTGCAGAAAATGCCTTTCCGGCAAAATCTCCAACAGCACCAATACCCTTATCACGAATAACATCAATGGCTTTCATTGATAATTGTTTGGCTAACGGCATCACTTTTGGGGCCATTCTCGCAAAAAAAACCTGCAATGGTATTACCTAAACCATCTCCGTAGTATGCTCTATAAACCGGAAACCGTGAATTAACTACATAGACGGGGGTTGGTTTATCATGATTGTAGTGTATGATCATCTTATTATAAAAACACTAGTGTTTTCAATTGTTATTTATCTAATCAATTGACCTTTCAATTCAGTCACTATGATACCCATTTTCCACTAACTTGCTAATGAAATCTCGATATGTTTTGATATCCATGATACCGCCTTGAAATAACCGCCTGCAGATATCAGCTGCTTCATTAATTATTTCCGGTGAGTTATTTCCAGCTCGGAACCCTCCTACAAGAACTTCTAATCGTGATATATCACTGAGAACACCACCAGGACATGAAACGCTAGCGTTTCCAATTCCACTGGAATCTTGCAATCCACTTCCGCTATAACCCATTGCTTCATCCAGATTTTCTAAATCCGTGGATTGTAAATAATCAAGAGTATCATCATCTCGATCAGGTGGTAGTTGTTGTTGTTTTTTAGGAGAAAAAGATATTTTCTTTGCAGGTTGTTGTCGCTTTTGCGGTTTTTGCAATTTTTGCGGTTTTTGTTGTTGTTCTAGTTCTTCAAATCGTTTATACACGTTACCCACCGCATTGATATATCCATTGTATGATGGACTATCTGTCTTAATCTGACTTTTTTCAGTTTTGATTTTGTAGAATATATCAGCCCAGTGAGTTATACTTCTAACATATTTATGATGTTCTGGTTTCAACATTTTTTTCTGTTTTCATAAGTCGTAACAACAAGCGCAGGAATATCTGCTAGTTTAGTCTCATCAATTGCTGCTAACCCTTTCTCGTTAAATTTCACGCGTAGGTCGTCTACTGTTCTTTTTGATTCCGTTTTTTGTACAGTCTGTTTTGTTTGTTCAGTTTTCGCTGCTATTTTTTCGAGTTCACCGATAACAGATTTCCCCGTCTCGGGAACATCTCCCCGTATAGCGCGCTCTAGTCCCTTCGTTGCTATGGTTACTGGTTTAAACAATTCTTCAGACCGCAAAGCAAAATCAGTCTGAAGACTCTGTCGCTGTTGCAGTTTATTCCTTACAGAGTCGCGAATTGGTATAAATCTCTTAATTGCATCTAATCGCTCACGAGCCAGTCTAGTTGTTAATGCTTCATTGACCATTTTTTGAAATCAGAAACAATTTTTCAATTGTAAAACAATTTTCCCGAACCCGACCTAACAGACGAAAACAGTTTTCCAATTTGACATGTCGGATGATTTTTAACACCATCGTGGGAGTATTTCATTGATGGCGCAAGTGCCAAGGCCATTGAAATATATTTTTTTTATTCAGTGTGTGAAATATTTTTATTTTTATTCACTGATTTTGCCTGTTTTTGACTGATTTTGCCTGTTTTTCTGACTGATTTGCCTATTTTTCACTGTTTTTTATACCATTTTGATCAGTCTTCGTCGGGTAAAGTAGTCGATTTTGCATGGGATTTCCCATAGGAAAAAGCTGTTAGGATTCATTTTGATGGTTTTTTTAGTCATTTTTCATCAATTTTTGCCTGTTTTCATTGATTTTTGGTCATTTTTCCTTGATTTTCGATAAAAAAAAAAAAAACCTCGTCGAGTAAAGTAGTCGATTTTGCATGGGATTTCCCATAGGAAAAAGCTGTTTGGATTTGATTTTAATTTTACGCATTGTGAAATATTTTTATTTTTTATTCAGTGTGAAATATTTTCACTGATTTCCCTTGAGGGTCAAAAAAAAATCTCTTTGAGGGTCAATCAATCAAAAAACGACAAAATCTCTTTGAGGGTCGGTCACGGTCAAAATCGTTCATTTTCTTGAATAAACGCTTGTAGGTTTCTAATTTTAGAATTAACCTCCTTTTTCAATTCGTATTCACTACCCAATTCTTTTCGTGTTCGTTCTACGATAGTATACAACGGAACAAACACACTAACGTCACTGAAAAATGTAAGAGAGTCCCGAATAGAATTCTGAATTCTCTTGATGAGCGCATACTTCTTTGGTAGCATATATTTGTTAGTGCTAACTCCGTATTCTATATCCTGAAAATTTGACATGATTTGATCAGGATTTAACCCATCTGATAGTTTGATATCCCGAGTTTTCAATTTTAGAATTTCATCAATAATGCTATTCATGTTTTCAGAATTCATCTCCTATTACAATTACATACTTCTAAATGAAAAATATGACGCATTAGACATAACTAAATTGAACTTTTTGTCCGGTCTTTTTTGAAATCGCCGTTTTGGTTATTCCCGATGCAACTTTTTGTACTGATGGTTTACAAACATCGAAGTGCCTACCGGCTTCGTTCATAGATGAAAATACTTTTTCTTCGTTAGTTATTGTGTTAAATGATTTCACAGGTCTCTTCCCAACCGTTTTGCAAGTGCCAGTCCTTCCTCGTTTGGAATTCTCACTCTGTGTGATAGCTTCTAAATTTGATAAAGAATTGTTCTTCGGATTAGAATCCTTGTGATCGATAACAGAATCACCCTCGATCAATCCATAAAAGCATTCAAATACGAAACTATGATTGAGATAAGTTTTCGTTTCTTTTCCCTCCCTAACAGTAAACCTCAAATATCCTTGATTACTCACAGCACCGACCGGTTTCTTCAGTCTACGGTTTCTTACAACACCATCACTGGATGCTTCATAATTTGTAATCACAGGGTGTAGTCTGAATTCTTGGTTCATTCGTATACTAAATACTATTTGTCTAATTCGTTGTTTGGTCTAATGATAAATCTTTCAAAATAGTCTTGAGTGGTTCTTATGATTTTATCCTTGATACTGACTTTATCAGTGTCAGGGTCATAATTTCTGATTGATTTTCCATTTTTGATTCTTTTATCATAATAACGCTTCAACTCCCTGTATCGTTTGCCACCGCAATTCAAACACAACTGAGATTTTCCCCTAACCCCAACCCCACATCGTATACAAGGTAACTGACCAAGGCTTCCACGACGAAGGCTTTGCATATGATACCCACAGAATTCATTTCTGCATGATTTGTTACACGGGGTTGTTGATCCAATCATAAGCCACTTGCAGTGATTCATTATACATAAATCTTTCATTTAAATGCTTGTTTTAATTATAGTATGGAGGAGTTCAAGAGATTATCGAAAATTAAGCCTTCGAAAAATGTTAAATTCAATCTCGATAGAGTCTCTAATACACCAAAACGGATAATCGGTGATAGAATTATACTGAAAGAATTCCAAAGATTATCGAAAATTAAGCCTTGGAAAAATACTGAATTCAATCTCGATAAGGAGTTCAAGAGATTATCGAAAATTAAGCCCTGGAAAAATAGTGAATTCAATCTCGATAGAGTCTCTGATACACCAAAACGTCTATTCGGTGACAGAACTATACTGAGTAAAATCAAGGAGTGTTTTAATGAATTCTACCGAGACGGTGCAGCATACTGTTGGTCGACATTTCGAATTATACATGACGATGTTAATGTACCCAACATCGATGCTACTATGAACGATGAAAGAGCAGCTGAGGTGATTTCACACCTTGGCTCGAGGAAGTATTTTTTCAGAATAAAATTCATTATCGAAGTCGAAGGCAAATGGATTATTAGGGATAAACTTGAACCAATCCTTAAGGATAAAAAAGCTGTCATTGTGAGTAGAGATTCCAACCCAGTAATTCTAACTGGAATCGACAAACCATACTCCGAGAGATCTTATCCTGTAACAGCAATCGTTTATGGAATATACCCGTTAAATGATCAACCAGATATCGCAAAACTGGCTCCTATGAAATATTCTAGTTCACTGAATTGCGTGGCAACACGGGTAATAGAACACTTCACAAATGCATCTCGAGGAAATAAACTAACTGATCTGCGACGTAGAAAAATAACCGAATGGGAACTGACAGTGAAACAGCACGGTGCAAAGATTTCTGATATAGCTAAATTAGAAGCATCATTAAAATTCCCAATATCAGCAACGACAATAACCGGAGAAGTATTATACGAACCGAAATATCAATCGCGAGGGGCTCCAATACAAATTATTGATCATAACAAACACGCGTGGACACCTGCGGTAACAATATTTCCACGAGAACGAACCGTGAAATATATCCCCAAGGAGTTCGTCGGGGATGTTTTTTATAATGAGAGATTATTCGATGCTATTCATGCGTTGTGTAAAGATGATCCTGTGTCAGTGTGGTTACTTAGAAGTGATGAAGATCCCGAAATAGGATTTGATCAATTTGTAAGACCAAATGGTGAATTATATCGCGTTGAAGAATTAGATAACAGAATGAGAAAAATCGCTAGTAATTTTTCACCGGAGAGTTTCCATGAAAAACTACTCACGGATAGTTTTACTATTCCATCAGTGGTAGCTCACTTCGCAAGAGAAAAAAACTCATGGCGTCCAACACGAAGTGATTTTCTCGAAGATGTTAAATTGAGTTGCGTCACATTTGGTCATGGAGGACTGTGGAATACGAAATACTCACGTGATGGTATGATTTCAATTGATATATCCGCGTGTTATCCTGGAAGTTTTCTCGGATATGGGGAATGTGCTGAGTACTTTAAACGATTTGGACACCCCACGCATGAAATGACTCGTGTTGCGATTGATGGTCCATTGCCTGATCTTGATTTAACCGGATTCACTCGTGTGATATCATTCGAATTAGCTACAGGGTTACATCCGTGTAGTTATCTTTGGCTCGGTAGACATATATCTGAAAAGGCCTGGATGCCAATAGTGTTACTACGATATATGATTGATTGTGGTATGCTAATATCGTTGATTGTTTCCGAGGCTATTATATGCTATCGAGCTCAGAAAGAAGTTTGGCTACCACAACCCGATTTAAATCGTATAATCAGCGAACAGCGAAAACAATTCCCTGATTTCAATGAAGAAAAAATCATGAATTGGTCTAAGAAGTTATTAGAAATTAAAAAAGAACAAGCAAAGGATCTCGGACGAAGAATAATCGGTAAATTTACCCAGGGTGGAAAATATGACAACGCAAAATACTCTTCGAGGTTGATCATAGACGTCGCTGAATACGATTTTATTGTAACGGATTTAATGAAACAGGGAAAACTTGTATCCCGTAAGGATGCTTTTCTATCCAATGGTGAGAAAATGGGTACGGTTGTTACCTACTGTGATGGATATAATTCCCAGTATATACATTTAAGATCATCTATGCTAGCCTATGCTTCTATTAATCTATTTTCGATGATAAATAGATTTCCTAATAACGCGGTTAGAGTGGCCACTGATTCGATGTATATACACAATAAATACAAATCAGCTGTAGCTAAATTCACAGATCCCGAGGAAAATTGGGGCGTTGGCGATTTAAAAAGGAGATGCTACATGAGTATTGTGAATCGGCAGACGTTGCCATGGATGATAAATATCTTTCATATAACCGTATTGAAATTCAATTAGAATTTTCTAATGCACCACCGGTATCTGATCCAGTATGTAGATACAAGACAGTTTATTTAAACGGTTGTGGTGGGTCAGGAAAGACAACTCGTGCAATTGAATTATTTCGTCGCTCAACCATGATTGTGCTAACACCGACTCACAGACTCGCCAGAGAGATGATACAGCGAGGGGTAAATGCCTGTACTTATCACAGTTTTTTTCGATGGAAGGGTGACAAATGGACTCCTGAGCGTATGGGTGATAAATTCATTCCTGAAATCATAATCTGGGATGAAATATGCACAGTGTCATTAGATGTATTACAAACATTCCTCGAGTGGTTGTTAAACAAAAACACAAAAGTCGTCATGTGCGGTGATCACAGTCAACCACCACCATTTGTCGGTGCATCCCCACATGAATGGCTAAAGGGTTTTGTAGACTATTATGAAGAAATTACCACTGATTATATATCACTTAATGAACAATTACGCGAGTTCAAAGCGCTAATCAGACTACAGCCGGATAGAATCCAATGCGAAATAGCGCGTGAAGTGATTTCAGAAACCCCAATGAATGATTTCTGGGAAGCGTGTAGACCAAACGATTTGATAATTGTAAGTAGAAAAATAGTCAGAGACACACTTCAGATGAAGTTTTTTGAATTGCATAAAAAAAGATTTGCAACACTTCCAGTGCCTTTTTGTTATAGGCCATCGGATACACGAAAACAGAACATTGAAGTTGATATTCCAGGGCAAAGTGAAAAACAAATTCTGGTATTAAATGATATTGTGCTGGTTGATATCAATGTCTTTGAAGATGAATTGCGTGCTAATAAATCCCCGTGGACGCTAGGATACGCAGCAATAATACACTCTTCACAGGGATTGACTATATCGGATACAATTGTTTGGATGGTAGATAATCGCATCGAATGGTCAAATTTAGTCTATCTCGCAGTATCCAGAGTACGAAGAATAAATCAACTTCGAAGAGTTGTCCTGGATGATAATGACACAACAATGGATGATATTGATGTTAGCATCATTAATAAAAAAACTCTCCGGTTACAAACAACAGGACAAAAAAAAAACAACGAGAATACGATATTGATGCTAAATTAATAATCACTTTGAAGAAACAACAGAATAATCACTGCGCGAGTTGCAATTGTATAATGCGTTGGCAGTATTCGGATAAAGATCCTCGCCAATTTACCGTTGACAGAAAAAATAACAATCTCGGTCATGTCAGAAATAATGTGATGTTGACTTGTCTTGAGTGCAATAGACGCAACGGCGCTAGTTAAGACCATGCGGTGGCAATTGAGTATCCTCAGTTATTACCTGTAGTTGTTGTCTAGTAAAACCCCGCTGAGGGGCAGTTGAATCCAGTTTATAGACTGGAGGTCTACCCGTAGATCGTGTTATACTAGATATCTTGTGTGCAGTAACACTCCAAATAGGATCAGTAGCCCTTTTCTGCCACCTTCAAGCTCTCCTGGTTCATATAAGTACCTCACAATGACATTACTACCAAGAATTGGTTTTTTGACATCTTTTTTGTGAAATTCTTCGAATTTCCATTTCAGGTATTGACTTATTTTTAATCGCGTTAATAGGTTTCATGTTGATTGTTCTAGTAATCTAGTTATTCAGTGCGGTAATCACAGCTGGTAACCTTTTGAACCATTCACGGGATCGCTTTTCTTGGATGAATTCTTTTGCGTATTGATATCCAAATAACCGCTCAGCAATCGTCCGATTAAACCGTTCAACAATTGCCTGATCACGATGTAACGCAGTATGCCCCCGTCTGATGGAGACATTGTGATGTTTCATCGCTGATAAAACAGCGCCTTAAAATTCCTTGCCAGGATCAACTTGTAACAGATTTGGCCAACGCAGAGGACATCGTCAATAAATCCTTTCAAATGCAGAAGCCACTTCAGTTGATGGTTTTGTTTTTAACGGTTCTGCTTCTTTGTATCGACTCGCAACATCAACTACGGTTAGCGCGTATTTGCAACCACGATCATGTGGCAGAAATAATATATCAGCCTGATGAACTTCATTAGGAACGGTCACATCAAAATGCGAGTAGTGAATTTGTTTAGGCGGTGGTAGATAAATCTGCCATAGTGCCTGTTTGGATAACCAATGAGCCGCAGTGGTTTTTTTCACTTTTGCAGCGCTAGCGAGTTTATTGATTGCTGATTTACCCCTCCAGTATCCTCTTGGGGAATAATAAATTGATTCCATATTATTAATTACCGGCACCTAACATCAATTTACCTTTCATAGCCGATTTTATCAAAAAGGAAGACAATTTTTCTTTGAAGGATTTATTAGGATTTATCAGGAATAGCATTTAACGCATGAATTAATTTCACATCTGCGAGATGCCTGTGTTGCAGATTGCTGCTTTTATATGCAACATCATGAAGGTGACAGGCCTTATCAATGGCTCTTTATTGGTTCTTCACCGGATCGAGGTTGATTTTGATCATCAAGTCTGATATCTAATCGTGTTCCGGGACCACAGTAGCTATATCCTGGAAGGTGCTTTTCTCCGGGGTATTTCGCCCATGGGGTTCCAGGGAGCCTTGCCAATTTGGCTGCGATATCACCTCCTCGTTTTTTTTAAAATCAGATCTCATAGACACAAATCTAAATTTCTTTGTACCACATTGCACGCATTTACCAGAAAGAGCTGATTGGTTATTTTTAGTTGTAATCGTAGTCAAGTCATCTGTGCCAGTACGCGTTTTACACTTCACACAATATAGATCCATAATTTATGTATAGAAATATGGATATAATTGATTTTTCAGCGACTAAAACAAGAGAACCAGTTAAGCATCATGCAGCGCTACCAAACTCTATCCGGATGATTATAATCGGGCCATCTGGATCCGGTAAAACGCAATTGTTGCTCAATTTAATAATGAGATGGATGAAGTGGGATAAGTTGTATTTAATTGCCCCTAGCGTAGATGATCAACGATGCTATGAAGTGCTAAAAGATTTTAACGACAGCGCGGTAGAAAAATCCGGCGAGGGTATTATTGAGTTTATAACCGATATCGATGAAGCACCCAGCATTGATGATATTGATGGAGATATTAACAATTTAGTCGTATACGATGATGTAATGTTAGATAAACAAACAAATCCTGCTAGAATCTTTTCCAGAGGCAGGCATAAAAACACTGACGTGATATATGTCACTCAACGCTACACTCAGGTTCCAAAAGTCATCAGAGATGACTGCAATATTCTTGCTGTATTCAACGGAGTTGATACTCATACTCTTAGAAATATTTGGCAGACATGGTGTTCCGATATGGACTTCAATCAATTTAGAAATTTCTTTAGTAATGCTCAGTCAAACCCGTACGGATTCGCAACAATAAATTTACATGATCCTAGGGCACGATATCGTATCGGACTGGATCAAATATTCGGTTAAAATCATTTTATTATTTTTGTTAACCTGTAGCAGCAGAGAGGGTGAATGACAACAAGTTGTGACCAAAATTAATTAAAAATCGTAAAGTCTCCGTTTGCTAAATGGAGACTTATATTTTTTGGTTAAAAATGAGATTTCGTTGGAAGCCTTATTTTTGCTCGAAAACGTGGTCTGTTCACCCTCTCTGCTGCTAACGTGTTTCACAAACACTGAAGTAGTACAATACAGCTAAGCGTGCAAGAATCATCGCGGACTAACGAGTTACCATGACCAGAACACGAATCTCTCCCAATCACATTATATTCCCCTTAAACAAAAACAACTTACAGCAGCAATTATGATTGAACCATGGTTTGTAATTTGCTATAGAGTACACCGAAGGAACAGAACACACATACACATGGTGATACGATGCATGTTTACTAATTTGTTTACGTACGTGATGGGAGTTTACCGTACCAGCATGACATGAGGAGAACTCGTTCCTGCACTCTCAACGGTCGCTCCATGGCGAGATATTGTCATTACACGGATGGTATTAGATCCTTCAAAACAAAGTCCCTTCAATCAAATGAAATTTGAATTACAAAAATTGATTAAGTTATAAGACTTGAGGGTGGCCTGAATTGTAAACACGTTTAGATGCAGTTACGTATTGTCTCAGTCTAGGATTAGTTTAATATGAGATAAAAGACAGCAAAGATAAACATTTTATACAAACGAGAGAATTATTAATAAAGTTATATATTTCATTCGACAGTTGTGTTAAAATACTTCTTGGTTTGTATGCAAAATGTTTGTGTGATCGTACCATTTGGTCGATTTTTGTCTCTTTCCAAACATATTTATATATACATATATATTTGATGAAGTGAATTAATCTTAGCAAATACCCAAACTAAAACAGACCAGATCAAAATCATTTCGACATAAAGAGGTCGTGTTTTGAATGGTTGAGACAACTACCTACCTTTTAGTATAAGTGAAAATCACCAGTCAAGTTCTATCCCTTATAACGTGTTTTCGTCCAAGATCTTAACACCAAGAGTCGACTCAGCCAACATCACCAAGAAAAGAAGTATGTAGGCCTGGTCAGTGCATTAATACCAAAGATACTGTCCATAAGGTTACTAAATATACTGTCCATAAGGTTACTAAAGATACTGTCCATAAGGTTACTAAATATACTGTCCATAAGGTTACTAAAGATACTGTCCATAAGGTTACTAAAGATACTGTCCATAAGGTTACTAAATATACTGTCCATAAGGTTACTAAATATACTGTCCATAAGGTTACTAAATATACTGTCCATAAGGTTACTAAATATACTGTCCATAAGGTTACTAAATATACTGTCCATAAGGTTACTAAAGATACTGTCCATAAGGTTACTAAAGATACTGTCCATAAGGTTACTAAAGATACTGTCCATAAGGTTACTAAAGATACTGTCCATAAGGTTACTAAATATACTGTCCATAAGGTTACTAAAGATACTGTCCATAAGGTTACTAAATATACTGTCCATAAGGTTACTAAATATACTGTCCATAAGGTTACTAAAGATACTGTCCATAAGGTTACTAAAGATACTGTCCATAAGGTTACTAAATATACTGTCCATAAGGTTACTAAATATACTGTCCATAAGGTTACTAAAGATACTGTCCATAAGGTTACTAAATATACTGTCCATAAGGTTACTAAAGATACTGTCCATAAGGTTACTAAAGATACTGTCCATAAGGTTACTAAATATACTGTCCATAAGGTTACTAAAGATACTGTCCATAAGGTTACTAAATATACTGTCCATAAGGTTACTAAATATACTGTCCATAAGGTTACTAAAGATACTGTCCATAAGGTTACTAAATATACTGTCCATAAGGTTACTAAAGATACTGTCCATAAGGTTACTAAAGATACTGTCCATAAGGTTACTAAATATACTGTCCATAAGGTTACTAAATATACTGTCCATAAGGTTACTAAATATACTGTCCATAAGGTTACTAAATATACTGTCCATAAGGTTACTAAATATACTGTCCATAAGGTTACTAAATATACTGTCCATAAGGTTACTAAATATACTGTCCATAAGGTTACTAAATATACTGTCCATAAGGTTACTAAATATACTGTCCATAAGGTTACTAAATATACTGTCCATAAGGTTACTAAATATACTGTCCATAAGGTTACTAAAGATACTGTCCATACGGTTACTAAATATACTGTCCATAAGGTTACTAAATATACTGTCCATAAGGTTACTAAATATACTGTCCATAAGGTTACTAAAGATACTGTCCATAAGGTTACTAAATATACTGTCCATAAGGTTACTAAATATACTGTCCATAAGGTTGCTAAATATACTGTCCATAAGGTTACTAAAGATACTGTCCATAAGGTTACTAAATTTACTGTCCATAAGGTTACTAAATATACTGTCCATAAGGTTACTAAATATACTGTCCATAAGGTTACTAAAGATACTGTCCATAAGGTTACTAAATATACTGTCCATAAGGTTACTAAAGATACTGTCCATAAGGTTACTAAATATACTGTCCATAAGGTTACTAAATATACTGTCCATAAGGTTACTAAAGATACTGTCCATAAGGTTACTAAATATACTGTCCATAAGGTTACTAAAGATACTGTCCATAAGGTTACTAAAGATACTGTCCATAAGGTTACTAAAGATACTGTCCATAAGGTTACTAAAGATACTGTCCATAAGGTTACTAAAGATACTGTCCATAAGGTTACTAAATATACTGTCCATAAGGTTACTAAAGATACTGTCCATAAGGTTACTAAAGATACTGTCCATAAGGTTACTAAATATACTGTCCATAAGGTTACTAAATATACTGTCCATAAGGTTACTAAAGATACTGTCCATAAGGTTACTAAAGATACTGTCCATAAGGTTACTAAATTTACTGTCCATAAGGTTACTAAATATACTGTCCATAAGGTTACTAAATATACTGTCCATAAGGTTACTAAAGATACTGTCCATAAGGTTACTAAATATACTGTCCATAAGGTTACTAAATATACTGTCCATAAGGTTACTAAATATACTGTCCATAAGGTTACTAAAGATACTGTCCATAAGGTTACTAAATATACTGTCCATAAGGTTACTAAAGATACTGTATAAGACTTGAGGGTGGCCTGAATTGTAAACACGTTTAGATGCAGTTACGTATTGTCTCAGTCTAGGATTAGTTTAATATGAGATAAAAGACAGCAAAGATAAACATTTTATACAAACGAGAGAATTATTAATAAAGTTATATATTTCATTCGACAGTTGTGTTAAAATACTTCTTGGTTTGTATGCAAAATGTTTGTGTGATCGTACCATTTGGTCGATTTTTGTCTCTTTCCAAACATATTTATATATACATATATATTTGATGAAGTGAATTAATCTTAGCAAATACCCAAACTAAAACAGACCAGATCAAAATCATTTCGACATAAAGAGGTCGTGTTTTGAATGGTTGAGACAACTACCTACCTTTTAGTATAAGTGAAAATCACCAGTCAAGTTCTATCCCTTATAACGTGTTTTCGTCCAAGATCTTAACACCAAGAGTCGACTCAGCCAACATCACCAAGAAAAGAAGTATGTAGGCCTGGTCAGTGCATTAATACCAAAGATACTGTCCATAAGGTTACTAAATATACTGTCCATAAGGTTACTAAAGATACTGTCCATAAGGTTACTAAATATACTGTCCATAAGGTTACTAAAGATACTGTCCATAAGGTTACTAAAGATACTGTCCATAAGGTTACTAAATATACTGTCCATAAGGTTACTAAATATACTGTCCATAAGGTTACTAAATATACTGTCCATAAGGTTACTAAATATACTGTCCATAAGGTTACTAAATATACTGTCCATAAGGTTACTAAAGATACTGTCCATAAGGTTACTAAAGATACTGTCCATAAGGTTACTAAAGATACTGTCCATAAGGTTACTAAAGATACTGTCCATAAGGTTACTAAATATACTGTCCATAAGGTTACTAAAGATACTGTCCATAAGGTTACTAAATATACTGTCCATAAGGTTACTAAATATACTGTCCATAAGGTTACTAAATATACTGTCCATAAGGTTACTAAAGATACTGTCCATAAGGTTACTAAATATACTGTCCATAAGGTTACTAAATATACTGTCCATAAGGTTACTAAAGATACTGTCCATAAGGTTACTAAATATACTGTCCATAAGGTTACTAAAGATACTGTCCATAAGGTTACTAAATATACTGTCCATAAGGTTACTAAATATACTGTCCATAAGGTTACTAAAGATACTGTCCATAAGGTTACTAAATATACTGTCCATAAGGTTACTAAATATACTGTCCATAAGGTTACTAAAGATACTGTCCATAAGGTTACTAAATATACTGTCCATAAGGTTACTAAAGATACTGTCCATAAGGTTACTAAAGATACTGTCCATAAGGTTACTAAATATACTGTCCATAAGGTTACTAAAGATACTGTCCATAAGGTTACTAAATATACTGTCCATAAGGTTACTAAATATACTGTCCATAAGGTTACTAAATATACTGTCCATAAGGTTACTAAATATACTGTCCATAAGGTTACTAAATATACTGTCCATAAGGTTACTAAATATACTGTCCATAAGGTTACTAAATATACTGTCCATAAGGTTACTAAATATACTGTCCATAAGGTTACTAAATATACTGTCCATAAGGTTACTAAAGATACTGTCCATACGGTTACTAAATATACTGTCCATAAGGTTACTAAATATACTGTCCATAAGGTTACTAAATATACTGTCCATAAGGTTACTAAAGATACTGTCCATAAGGTTACTAAATATACTGTCCATAAGGTTACTAAATATACTGTCCATAAGGTTGCTAAATATACTGTCCATAAGGTTACTAAAGATACTGTCCATAAGGTTACTAAATTTACTGTCCATAAGGTTACTAAATATACTGTCCATAAGGTTACTAAATATACTGTCCATAAGGTTACTAAAGATACTGTCCATAAGGTTACTAAATATACTGTCCATAAGGTTACTAAAGATACTGTCCATAAGGTTACTAAATATACTGTCCATAAGGTTACTAAATATACTGTCCATAAGGTTACTAAAGATACTGTCCATAAGGTTACTAAATATACTGTCCATAAGGTTACTAAAGATACTGTCCATAAGGTTACTAAATATACTGTCCATAAGGTTACTAAAGATACTGTCCATAAGGTTACTAAAGATACTGTCCATAAGGTTACTAAAGATACTGTCCATAAGGTTACTAAAGATACTGTCCATAAGGTTACTAAAGATACTGTCCATAAGGTTACTAAATATACTGTCCATAAGGTTACTAAAGATACTGTCCATAAGGTTACTAAAGATACTGTCCATAAGGTTACTAAATATACTGTCCATAAGGTTACTAAATATACTGTCCATAAGGTTACTAAAGATACTGTCCATAAGGTTACTAAAGATACTGTCCATAAGGTTACTAAATTTACTGTCCATAAGGTTACTAAATATACTGTCCATAAGGTTACTAAATATACTGTCCATAAGGTTACTAAAGATACTGTCCATAAGGTTACTAAATATACTGTCCATAAGGTTACTAAATATACTGTCCATAAGGTTACTAAATATACTGTCCATAAGGTTACTAAAGATACTGTCCATAAGGTTACTAAATATACTGTCCATAAGGTTACTAAAGATACTGTCCATAAGGTTACTAAAGATACTGTCCATAAGGTTACTAAAGATACTGTCCATAAGGTTACTAAAGATACTGTCCATAAGGTTACTAAAGATACTGTCCATAAGGTTACTAAATATACTGTCCATAAGGTTACTAAAGATACTGTCCATAAGGTTACTAAAGATACTGTCCATAAGGTTACTAAATATACTGTCCATAAGGTTACTAAATATACTGTCCATAAGGTTACTAAAGATACTGTCCATAAGGTTACTAAATATACTGTCCATAAGGTTACTAAATATACTGTCCATAAGGTTACTAAATATACTGTCCATAAGGTTACTAAAGATACTGTCCATAAGGTTACTAAAGATACTGTCCATAAGGTTACTAAAGATACTGTCCATAAGGTTACTAAAGATACTGTCCATAAGGTTACTAAAGATACTGTCCATAAGGTTACTAAATATACTGTCCATAAGGTTACTAAAGATACTGTCCATAAGGTTACTAAAGATACTGTCCATAAGGTTACTAAATATACTGTCCATAAGGTTACTAAATATACTGTCCATAAGGTTACTAAAGATACTGTCCATAAGGTTACTAAATATACTGTCCATAAGGTTACTAAATATACTGTCCATAAGGTTACTAAATATACTGTCCATAAGGTTACTAAAGATACTGTCCATAAGGTTACTAAATATACTGTCCATAAGGTTACTAAAGATACTGTCCATAAGGTTACTAAATATACTGTCCATAAGGTTACTAAATATACTGTCCATAAGGTTACTAAAGATACTGTCCATAAGGTTACTAAAGATACTGTCCATAAGGTTACTAAATATACTGTCCATAAGGTTACTAAATATACTGTCCATAAGGTTACTAAATATACTGTCCATAAGGTTACTAAATATACTGTCCATAAGGTTACTAAATATACTGTCCATAAGGTTACTAAAGATACTGTCCATAAGGTTACTAAATATACTGTCCATAAGGTTACTAAAGATACTGTCCATAAGGTTACTAAAGATACTGTCCATAAGGTTACTAAAGATACTGTCCATAAGGTTACTAAAGATACTGTCCATAAGGTTACTAAATATACTGTCCATAAGGTTACTAAATATACTGTCCATAAGGTTACTAAAGATACTGTCCATAAGGTTACTAAAGATACTGTCCATAAGGTTACTAAATATACTGTCCATAAGGTTACTAAAGATACTGTCCATAAGGTTACTAAATATACTGTCCATAAGGTTACTAAATATACTGTCCATAAGGTTACTAAATATACTGTCCATAAGGTTACTAAATATACTGTCCATAAGGTTACTAAAGATACTGTCCATAAGGTTACTAAATATACTGTCCATAAGGTTACTAAATATACTGTCCATAAGGTTACTAAAGATACTGTCCATAAGGTTACTAAAGATACTGTCCATAAGGTTACTAAAGATACTGTCCATAAGGTTACTAAATATACTGTCCATAAGGTTACTAAATATACTGTCCATAAGGTTACTAAATATACTGTCCATAAGGTTACTAAATATACTGTCCATAAGGTTACTAAAGATACTGTCCATAAGGTTACTAAAGATACTGTCCATAAGGTTACTAAAGATACTGTCCATAAGGTTACTAAATATACTGTCCATAAGGTTACTAAATATACTGTCCATAAGGTTACTAAAGACACTGTCCATAAGGTTACTAAATATACTGTCCATAAGGTTACTAAAGATACTGTCCATAAGGTTACTAAATATACTGTCCATAAGGTTACTAAATATACTGTCCATAAGGTTACTAAAGATACTGTCCATAAGGTTACTAAATATACTGTCCATAAGGTTACTAAATATACTGTCCATAAGGTTACTAAAGATACTGTCCATAAGGTTACTAAAGATACTGTCCATAAGGTTACTAAAGATACTGTCCATAAGGTTACTAAATATACTGTCCATAAGGTTACTAAATATACTGTCCATAAGGTTACTAAATATACTGTCCATAAGGTTACTAAATATACTGTCCATAAGGTTACTAAAGATACTGTCCATAAGGTTACTAAAGATACTGTCCATAAGGTTACTAAAGATACTGTCCATAAGGTTACTAAATATACTGTCCATAAGGTTACTAAATATACTGTCCATAAGGTTACTAAAGACACTGTCCATAAGGTTACTAAATATACTGTCCATAAGGTTACTGAAGATACTGTCCATAAGGTTACTAAAGATACTGTCCATAAGGTTACTAAATATACTGTCCATAAGGTTACTAAAGATACTGTCCATAAGGTTACTAAATATACTGTCCATAAGGTTACTAAATATACTGTCCATAAGGTTACTAAATATACTGTCCATAAGGTTACTAAATATACTGTCCATAAGGTTACTAAATATACTGTCCATAAGGTTACTAAATATACTGTCCATAAGGTTACTAAAGATACTGTCCATAAGGTTACTAAATATACTGTCCATAAGGTTACTAAATATACTGTCCATAAGGTTACTAAAGATACTGTCCATAAGGTTACTAAATATACTGTCCATAAGGTTACTAAAGATACTGTCCATAAGGTTACTAAAGATACTGTCCATAAGGTTACTAAAGATACTGTCCATAAGGTTACTAAAGATACTGTCCATAAGGTTACTAAATATACTGTCCATAAGGTTACTAAATATACTGTCCATAAGGTTACTAAAGATACTGTCCATAAGGTTACTAAAGATACTGTCCATAAGGTTACTAAATATACTGTCCATAAGGTTACTAAAGATACTGTCCATAAGGTTACTAAATATACTGTCCATAAGGTTACTAAATATACTGTCCATAAGGTTACTAAATATACTGTCCATAAGGTTACTAAATATACTGTCCATAAGGTTACTAAAGATACTGTCCATAAGGTTACTAAATATACTGTCCATAAGGTTACTAAATATACTGTCCATAAGGTTACTAAAGATACTGTCCATAAGGTTACTAAATATACTGTCCATAAGGTTACTAAATATACTGTCCATAAGGTTACTAAATATACTGTCCATAAGGTTACTAAAGATACTGTCCATAAGGTTACTAAAGATACTGTCCATAAGGTTACTAAATATACTGTCCATAAGGTTACTAAATATACTGTCCATAAGGTTACTAAAGATACTGTCCATAAGGTTACTAAATATACTGTCCATAAGGTTACTAAATATACTGTCCATAAGGTTACTAAAGATACTGTCCATAAGGTTACTAAATATACTGTCCATAAGGTTACTAAATATACTGTCCATAAGGTTACTAAATATACTGTCCATAAGGTTACTAAAGATACTGTCCATAAGGTTACTAAATATACTGTCCATAAGGTTACTAAAGATACTGTCCATAAGGTTACTAAATATACTGTCCATAAGGTTACTAAATATACTGTCCATAAGGTTACTAAATATACTGTCCATAAGGTTACTAAAGATACTGTCCATAAGGTTACTAAAGATACTGTCCATAAGGTTACTAAAGATACTGTCCATAAGGTTACTAAAGATACTGTCCATAAGGTTACTAAATATACTGTCCATAAGGTTACTAAATATACTGTCCATAAGGTTACTAAAGATACTGTCCATAAGGTTACTAAAGATACTGTCCATAAGGTTACTAAATATACTGTCCATAAGGTTACTAAAGATACTGTCCATAAGGTTACTAAATATACTGTCCATAAGGTTACTAAATATACTGTCCATAAGGTTACTAAATATACTGTCCATAAGGTTACTAAATATACTGTCCATAAGGTTACTAAAGATACTGTCCATAAGGTTACTAAATATACTGTCCATAAGGTTACTAAATATACTGTCCATAAGGTTACTAAATATACTGTCCATAAGGTTACTAAAGATACTGTCCATAAGGTTACTAAATATACTGTCCATAAGGTTACTAAATATACTGTCCATAAGGTTACTAAATATACTGTCCATAAGGTTACTAAAGATACTGTCCATAAGGTTACTAAAGATACTGTCCATAAGGTTACTAAATATACTGTCCATAAGGTTACTAAATATACTGTCCATAAGGTTACTAAATATACTGTCCATAAGGTTACTAAAGATACTGTCCATAAGGTTACTAAAGATACTGTCCATAAGGTTACTAAAGATACTGTCCATAAGGTTACTAAATATACTGTCCATAAGGTTACTAAATATACTGTCCATAAGGTTACTAAAGACTACTGTCCATAAGGTTACTAAATATACTGTCCATAAGGTTACTAAAGATACTGTCCATAAGGTTACTAAAGATACTGTCCATAAGGTTACTAAATATACTGTCCATAAGGTTACTAAAGATACTGTCCATAAGGTTACTAAAGATACTGTCCATAAGGTTACTAAAGATACTGTCCATAAGGTTACTAAAGATACTGTCCATAAGGTTACTAAATATACTGTCCATAAGGTTACTAAAGATACTGTCCATAAGGTTACTAAAGATACTGTCCATAAGGTTACTAAAGATACTGTCCATAAGGTTACTAAATATACTGTCCATAAGGTTACTAAAGATACTGTCCATAAGGTTACTAAATATACTGTCCATAAGGTTACTAAAGATACTGTCCATAAGGTTACTAAATATACTGTCCATAAGGTTACT